>VXBX01003224.1:0-130395 GCA_013400415.1 Scytalopus superciliaris | reverse complement strand
TTTTTTTTTTTGCATGCTATGTATTTGCCTAAGTTACAGATTAATGAAAAAAAGCAAAACAAAATACCACAACAAAATCACAAAACCTCAAACATGCTCTGTGATGATGCTTTAACAGACAAATTTTACAGTCCTCTGATTTTTATTTTCTCTATTCAGGGTAGTCTAAGATAAAAACCATCCATTTGTTTTTTCCTTAATTTTTGAGCTTCATGGTTCATCATCCAGGATTATAAACTAAGAAATTCATTCAGTTTTAATGGTATCATCACTTACCTCTGTACAAACCTTAGAACATGCTAGGAAGTCATTCTAATAACACTTTAGAGGAAAGATGCATGACCTCTGTAAGTAAGTGACTAGCAATCATTTGACTTGTAGATTTTCCTTTATAACTTTATGAATATGAATAGTCTTGGTGAAATTTGCAGTCATCATGTCTTCACAGAATAGACCCTGGAGCAAATTGTCTTGCAAACTGTATCACACTTTCACTTGAAGAGGACTACTCATGTGGATTACCTCTCTTAAGTAAAATAAAACATGAAACAAACTGGCTGCACAGGCACAATTAGCACCACCACATTCTTGAAAGTAATTAAAACACAGAAAACAAAAATGATTCTCCTTTTACTTGCTCTTTAGCTAGGCTAGAGTTTAAACCACAGGACTTACTGTGTTATGACTGAGAACAGACTAAGGGCTTGAGATGTTCACTAAACCAACTTGCTGCATCTACGCTTCTTAAAAAAAATTAGCATTTTGATTTCTTTTAACTCCAAAGGTTGAAGTATCAGAGGCATAATATTAATCCTTATGAGGATTTTCAACAAAAAATGTCCTAATTTTGGACTTTCAATCAGAAAATTATAAGAAGAGAAAAAAGACAGATGAAGGTCTTTATTCATGGCTAATCATGATACAGTTACTGAGACCTGCAAATGATTTTACCTATGCACAAATCTGTACTTTGATGTATGGGTTGTCGAGACTGAAAAGAGATGGTTTACTGCAAATGAGAAACTTTTCTTCCATTGTATATAAATTACTTTCTAGATTAATATTAAGGTGAATTTTATTGACCTTGCACAAGCAATGGTGAAAATGATGAGACTAGGAAAAATGTAGGACATAGCTTATGTTATATATTAAATTTATCTAACTTCAGGATTATCTGAGACTTTCATAATTAAATCTAATTTATATCTTTGTATCTATTAGAAGGTAACTTTTGTGAAACTTATCTTCATTTTAGGTCATCTAACATGAATATCAGAAATATATATTTAGATATTTCTCCCTCACTAGCATTTTTCACTTAAACTAGTTGTAAACATAAAAATAATTAGAAAGAAACCAAACATTACATTTATGGACACTTCCTCCCACAAAGGTGCATAAGAGAAACTATATTATAAAACATCCAGTTAAATGTTTGATGTAAGTTCTTTGATAGTTAATGGAGAAGCAATGTAATTAATTTATGAATGAAAATGCAATAAAAAAAGTGCAATAAGTAGAGTCTAAAATGGATGTTCTGGGTTTAGACAAGAGGGATTTGTATTGATTCATAGATTTTCTGGTGGTTTGATGCCAAGATTAGTGGAATTCCCAGAAGTCCGGAGAGGGTCATGCTGGACGATATCCATCTTGAAGGGAGAGAGGCAAAGGCACTCTGCCACCTCAGCTGCCCTTGGATGCAAGGCAAAAGTTACCCTTGCTGTAAAATAGACAAACACCACGTATCATCCTGATAAGCCCATCACAGGCAGCGAGTGGTTTCTGGTGTTTCTCTGGAGCCTGGCAATGTGACAGTTTGGGATTACAACCTCACTTTTGGTGGGGACCAATATACCACCACTATAGGCCAGTGTTACACAGTGTATCAGCACCTAGTTTATGTGCTATAATTTTCCCCTGCAGATATCTTCTCATGGATTAGATGGTGATTTCAAATTATTTGGCTATTGCAATTGTACCCCTAACTTCCTTTGGTATGAAGGAAATTCTCCCCTAATGATTAAGCCAACTGCCTTTGTTGTTTTCTTCAGTTAGTAGCTTATTTCTTCCAGAAGGCTCAACAATAGAATAAAACACAACCTGCAAAATTAATAAAATGAGAGGGAGTTTAGACAGAGCTTATATTTGTTAGCAATACTTAAAGATGGGTGATAAGTTAACTGAGATCACCCCTGAAGGAAAGGACTTGGTAGTTCCCCATACCTGGAAGTGTTCAAGGCCAGACTGGAAGGGGCTTTGAGCATCCTGGTCTAGTGGGAGGTGTCCCTGCCCATAGTGTGGGACTGGAACTAGATGATCTTTAAAGATCTCTTCCAAACAAAACCATTCTATGACTCTCTGAAAGAGTTTGCAATGATTATTGAAGGGTTCAACATACAAACTGCAAATATGTCTGTACTGTTTGAGGGGTGTTCTGGGAACAGTTGCCCATTCAGGCAAAGGTCTTTTACAGTTATAAAAGTAGAGATATTTTTCCCCTTCAGCAGAGGTTTCTTCTGTACCTTTGATTAGCAGCTTCAGGCATCCACATTTCACTCATTTCACCCAGGTTCTTGTCCTGAACAGATACAGTCTGTGCCAGTAGCTCTGTGCCAGGAAAACTCCACTTTCTTTTTAGTTTCTTACCTTTGGATTGAGTTTCAATTACTGAAGCAACAACAGGATGTCGCATGTATAGTGTTCGGTAGCACTCACTAGTAGTGAGAACTGTTATTTTCAAGGAAAATTGCAAATATTGTTGCATATCATACAGCTGATCATTTCTGTGTTTATGTCAGGAAGTGACTGAATAGACAAAAGAACTGTGAATTCAGATTCTTAAGGTTACTAGCAAGAATAGTCTCCAATTTACCTACAAATTATACACTAGCACGTATTTGTTTTTCTTAAATTTATTTAAACTGAACTGAAAATTCCTATCTCCTCTAACATATTTCTTGACTCATAAGAGCAAAACTAACAGTATATAGATCAGCAATAAATAAGCAAGTGAGAACCAGTCCGTTTCACCATGGTGAAGAATTTTGGAATAGTTCCATGTTTCTGCACCAAGGACTGATCCAGTTCTTTTCAAGGCCTTTTTAGGCTGGTATCTCAAAACCACAAGGAGCACCACTGAGTTAATTCTTGCACACAGGTCAAATACTGCCTTTGCTGTTTGCTGCCTTCGCAATAATTCAAATAACTCAGGTGTATTGCACATGTAATCCCAACATATACGAAAATGTCAAAGAACCTGGAAAAAGTCTGGACTTCCAAGTATTTTTCTTGAATCAATAGAATCTTGTACTGATTAAGCATGAGACTATTGGCTTGACTGTAATGGATATTGGTCCATGGATTTAAGGAAAAATCCAGCCATTCTCAAATGTTACCAACACTGACTTGAACAGCAGCTGAATTGCATTTTTTGGTTTGGAGTTCATGTCCCATACTACATAGCAAAAGAAATTGCTGCATACTAACAGTGTCTTTCCTAAAAAGCAATATAAACACAGTGATCTCTTGTTTAAAACACATTTTTAGTGGCTGCAATATCTACTTTTGTAGTCTTATTGCCATTCCAATTTACATGTAGAAGAGGTCAGTTTCTGAAATAGAATATTACTGAGTAAAATGTGATCCTTTCCCAGGAAGAGATCTAATTTCAAGAATAAGAATAATTGCCAAATGTCTCTACTATCTCTATAAATAAAAAGGCTAAAATTCCACCTGACATTGTTTAAATTTTCTTTAATATAAAATCACAACCTTGCTTTCTGCCATTACCTTCTATCAAGGGTCTACCATCTACTACTCTTGACAGCATAAGTTTAATCAATGCCAACAAAATTTAAAGCAAAAAATACCAGCAAGGATAATTTCTCACATGAGCAGCTTCTACAATAAAGAGGCAAAAATAAAAAAGCACATAAAGGAATAGAAAATAAGTACTGAAAGCACTTGCAGCTAGCCTGTTTATCCCCTCATACTGTACCTCCCTTATTTTTAGGAATGGAAATCTCAATTTTAAGAATTGAAAAGATCATATATACTTTCTGTCACAAGGGATCCGTAAGCAATGAATTAGACCTATGCTGTCACAGTAGTCCTTGTCCTCTCTGTTGTTTTTTAAAAAGCTGTCTATATTTTACACATGCTCCTTTAAGCTAGAAATAGCTTTACTACTAATGCCTAAAAACCGCACTGTAAAGAATTGAGTCAAGATAAACAATAGTAGCATTTTAAACCTAAGTATTATCAGCTTCCTCTCTAAACTTCAAGAAGTACTTTTTATCTATCTCCCATTGGCCTCACACTCTATTTTCCCACCTGGCTCTCCAGTAATAATTGGAGCAATTAGTTCTGCCTTCCTGAGGTATTTGCCAGTGTAATCCAGCTGGTTTTCCTAAAAGGAAACAGAAAGAATTTAAATTAGTATAAAGACTGCAGCCAGAGATAGAAACATAGAGGGAAAACAGGACAAGCTAATATTCTGTGTCCTTGTATCCACATCACACAAACAACATTGATTTACATTGTTACAACTTAGCCTGTTCCTATAACACTATAAAGTGTCATCAAAAGAGAAGTAAATAATCCAGGGAGACTGTGATTAACTGGTGGCTGGCCAACATCTCTGCCACTGTTGTATGAAGCGTGACTGAAAGGCTATTAGCCCTTAAAATATGTGTCAAGAAAATTCTAAAACAAAACAAACAAACAAAAATATTGGGTTTTTTTAATCTTTCATTTAAAAAATTCCACTTTCCCCATGGGATACAGCACATGTATTTCATCTTGAAGCCAAAATATCACCCTTTGGAGTGATACTGCAATAATCACCTGGAAAGATAATCTGTCTGCCTGATGTTCTTAATAATTTTTATTGGCCTAGCTCTTAAATGCATTTCTACTAACATATAGCTGCTTGGGACTTTCAAAAGGTTTCTTCTGGTGACTTCTTGGAGGTGCAATGGGCTCAGTGTGTTTGGGCTGGGAATTGGCATGCTGGTAATTCCACGAAAAATCTGAAAAAGACACATGGTTTCCTTTCTAGGGAATAATTAAAAAAAGAGTTTTGGTAGAATTCTGTAATCTCTGTCTTTTAAAAATATGTGGTTATGAAGGAAGTCTGATTTAATACTAACTGGCACATTTAGTATAAACACCAGTTAATAACGAAGACCATCAACACTGGAAAGCAAACAGAGAGATCCCCCCACCAAAAACAGAGTGAAGGTGAAGATGCTGGAATGTGTGATTAAATGAACCTGAGCCTTGCCTGGTGTAAGTCTGAAGAAGGGCTGCTTCACCTAGTGAGTAATTTTAAAACCACCTTGAAATAGAGTCACTTTTCATGATCAATGTTCATTTAGAATCAATTAAAGTCAGGTTGATGGATTAATATGATAGAAGGTGAATTGTTAAATCCTAAATTATTTCCCCTATGTGATCAAAATGAAACTAGGAAGTACTGAGTAGGGTTTTCAAATGCCAGCTTCCTGGATAATTCAAGTGATTTCCTCCATTTAACAGTGTGATTAGGACCTGGAATTGTGTGCATACTCCAAGGAAAAAAAGTAAGTAAAATAGATCTGTTTTAAAGTCAATAATGTTCAGTACTCCAATATATATATAAGCTATTCTGTAGAAGGAATGGAATTAGGGGGGTTTCAAGAGGTCATCCCAATGATTCAAATCCCAGAGTTGTTCCTAAAAGGCTTTTGTTAACATGCACCAAAAACTTCCTGGTGGTGATACAGCTTCATTAGTCTGTTCTAGTGCTAGATTATCCTTAACAGCAACATGTTTTCCTAGGTTCTAGCCTAGTTTCTTCCTGAAATTAATACTCAAGAACAGCAATAAAAATTCAAAATCCAAGATCTTCCCTTCACAAGCATAGCATATTTTATCAAGCACTTCCTATAAACAGATTATTCTAAGCTTGCGTACAAATGATAACACAGCCATTCCTACCAAACAGTTCTGTATTAAAGCTCCACTTTTGCTGTATTTATTTGTAATGAAAAAAAAACAAACAACAACAAAAAAAATCCCCACCAACAAACCAAGAATGTTTGTATACTTAACAGTCCTTTGTAATTCCTTAATGTCTTATGTTTCTTAATGTCTTTTATTATTATTATTTTAGAGATAATTTATAACTTAGAAATTAAACTATAATGATAGGGATTCAGGAAAGCATTTTTTATTTGCACTTATATGTTCTTGTATATAACCCCTTTTTGAAAACTGATATTCAAAGAGTTATCTTGGAATACTGTTATACTGTTTACATGCAGCTGACTAGAGCATTTCCAGGTGGGATCACACGGCAAGCTAAAATTAAACTTCAGCTGATCTTTATTTTAGCATGTGAGCCTGCTCAAAATTATTGGACGGTAAATTGTGTTTCAGGACAGAAATTTTTGAAAATCAGTGCATTAGAATTAATGTCTTTCCTATGATGAAAATGTCTAGATGCATCCAAGTCTCATGATAGAGGGTCTGCTTTCATATCTATAATTATAACCTGGTGCTTTGTCCCCATTTTATGTTCAGATTAATATGCTTTCCATAATGCTCCATGTTCATTATTTCATCCTATGATAGTCTTACAGGCTTGCAGCTGTAATAAAATGTGGTATCCACTGCAGTAGTATATGAATAATATTTTATCTGTTAAGGGAAAGCTTCAGAGTATGTATTTCTCAAAGAACTCCTAACAGTTTGTCCTGTGTAGACATTTGTAATTACTTTAGGCTATTACATGTTGTTTTTCCCTTCTGTGTATTATTTATTCTGACGTTACTAGGCTATGACTGGGAGGGAATCAAGTGGACAGAGGACTAGACAAATGTAGTGGCAGATGATGGTGCACTTTATCTATCCTTATCTACAAAAGGATTCAGGGTCTTTAAGCACAGGTGTATCCTGCTATTTTAAGTACTCTGTCTTTCTGCCTCAATCCAGTTGCTGCTCCAGAAAGTCATGGGTATCCTACAGATTCTTGGTCACATCTGCCATTCCAGATCAGATACCTCAATTTCACTATAACATCTTAAATGACCCTAAACCTACATGTAAATAGGCATAAATCTGATTCCTCCTACATCCAAGACAGTATTGAAATTTTCCTTCACTGTCAGCTACCTGCAGTGCCATCCTTTTCCATTATCTGTTAAGAACTAAAAGATCAAAATGAAAATTTACAGCTTTTATTTTAGCTTTCTTATCTAAAGTTTAGGTGGATGATATCAGATGGGATTAGTCCTACCAAAAGGTCCAGGGTTTGCATGTGTGTTAATGCCATGAATTGCAGAGGTCTGTATTTTCTGAAACACACATTGCAAAGCTTTCTTTCTGTCATACTTTCTTTTATAATATTTCTTTACAATTTTTTGTCTGCCACATTGGCTTTGCATTCTGACTTGTGATGTGATAATAACTTAATGTGTCTGAATTTACATACCTTGGAAAAGGCACAAAGCTTCTGGAGATCATCAGGGTCAAACATCTGATTGATATATATATATATATATATGTCTTCATGTTTCACACTGCTGTAGTACCTGGAAGTCCACATATTTTTCAGAAGCCTGGTAACATACTGCCTGTGATGATTAGTCAGTTTTTGTGATTTACTAGGAAAAGTCCCATATGTAGCTTGCATCAATGCCTGCTGAGTATGTTATGGATTCTTACTGTGTTCTCCTGCTGCTCATCTAATATCTATAGCATTTATTCACCAGCCTCCTGATTGCCTATGCCTGGCTGAGTGTTTAGCTTTTTACAAAATATTTGTATTCCTGGAACACTCTGTTATAGTCTTGAAGGAATTGGATTCTCACTGACTTGAATGCCATTACTTTGCCTTTATATAAACTATGCCTTTCTGACTAGTCCGGTTATCTGAGGAGTTCTTTCTTTTTTGGCAAGTAAAGGAGAGAAAAAGAAGTCTTTACATCTTGTCTCTGGACATTTGACAGAGTAACAAAAAAAGACACTTTAACTCATTATTTATATGTTGTTTTTTAAGAGTATTTGGTGTTTTGTTTATATTTTAAAGCAGTGTGTAAAGTCTCTGAATTTATAGCACATTTTCTGCAGTATATGCTTGAAAAAGTGAAGCCTACTCTGTATCTGAGTATTTTCCTTCCTACTCAGTGCATCCTTTTCAAACACATCCACAAAGTTATCTAAATTCCTGTAAAATTGTAATACAGCTTGTTATAATTCATAAACTATACAGTATAACAATAGGTTTTTAAGGCCATGATAAATTTGTACATGAAGGCTGCCACTTCCAAAGAAAGGAATCTGAGCAGAAAGAGAATGAAAGAAAATTAATATGAGAATTTTTTTTCTTATTGGTGAACATTTTAGTCATAAAAAGATCTTTCACAGCAAAAGGAAAATAGAATTTGGGAAGCAGAGCCTAGGAGTTGCTCTTCACCTCTCCTATCAACCACACCTTATCTAGGTGTTGTTCCATTGACTAAAGCAGCTACTCCAGATTTACAAAATTGTGCAGAGAAAGTGACATGTTGAAGAGTCTCAGCTTACCTTCAGAAAATGACATTTGGGGGTACTTGCCAAAACCCTGCAACATGAGAAAAACTTTTACAATTTATCATCAGTAGTGGAGACAATGCAAAAGCACTCCGTTTTCCAACAGAAACCAGAAAAACACCAACATGATGAGACAAAGCCAGTCTTCCTAACATTTCTCCTTCTCTGGACAAAACCCAGTAACTAATGTGTCATTGTACACTGCTTTTTTTCCCAGTCTCTTGAAACTGTCTTGTTGAATCTATATTACTTAAACAAGTACAGATCTATCAAGAAGGAGGAAAGGTAAAGAGGCCATAACATTTTCATAAATGTCTTACCATTTTAGGGGTATGCCTTCTCACATCGTAGGGAAAGACCCCTCTGAAATCAAAACTGCATCCAAGTACAATATGACAGATCAGTTCATCGGCAGCATCTACTGCCCTCAGGTTACTTCTTCTGAATCAAATTCCAAAATTACATATTGCAGCTTTCTTGTTGAACAAAGCTGAGTAATTTGTTTCAAGTACAAATTTCTCCCAGTGGCTAAACATTCTCAATTGAAGACAGCTTGAAAAATGGATATAATAGTAAGTGATGCAAATCCTAGAAGAAAGGACCCACACACAAAAATCACAAACACATCCTTTCTTCCTGCCCCTCTCTGGGATCAACGGAGCATGTGGCTATATATATATAATTATTCTGATTTCTGCTATCATTTTGAGCAGAATGTTCTTTCTTAGGGTTACTATGTCTGTTATGATCATAAATTAAACTAAAAAAAGAGATCATATCTTTTTGGATGCATTTTGTGAATTTATCCACATGATTATTTTTATGTTAATAATCTCAATTACATAGTAGCAGATTTTTTTGTCATAAAGGTCAATGTAACAAATGTATCAGAACAGATTTCTTCAAAATATTACAAGTTTTGATGAAGTTTTAAATGTTTAATTAAAACAATTCCAATGAAAATTAGTTTCTTAATGAATCATTTGAATGAGTAACCTGATCTTTATACTGCAGTTTCCCTTGACAAAATGAGTTTTCCAGTGCCTTCTCAACTGACTGAAATGCTTTGAGCCTTGTGTACCTTTTTGATGGTATGAAGTTACCTTTGATGGCTAGCAAAGGAACTTCAAGGTCTCTGCATTTTGACATTGGAGTAAGTACAAAAGACAGAGTTTCTGTTTAGAAAATGTAGAAACACAAATTGTGCATTCTCTCCATCCAAATACCCAGATGGCTTTTAAAAATGTCCAGTAAAGGAGATTCCACAACATCTCTGGGCAACCTGTTTCAGTGTGCAGTCAACTACACAGTGAAGTTCTTTCTCATGTTCAGGCAGAACTCCCTGTGCATCAATTTCTGTCTGTTGCCTCTTGTCCTATTGCTCAGCACCACCAAGAAGTGCCTGATCAATCCTCTTGACATCCTCCCTTCAGATACTTACATACANAAGTGATGCAAATCCTAGAAGAAAGGACCCACACACAAAAATCACAAACACATCCTTTCTTCCTGCCCCTCTCTGGGATCAACGGAGCATGTGGCTATATATATATAATTATTCTGATTTCTGCTATCATTTTGAGCAGAATGTTCTTTCTTAGGGTTACTATGTCTGTTATGATCATAAATTAAACTAAAAAAAGAGATCATATCTTTTTGGATGCATTTTGTGAATTTATCCACATGATTATTTTTATGTTAATAATCTCAATTACATAGTAGCAGATTTTTTTGTCATAAAGGTCAATGTAACAAATGTATCAGAACAGATTTCTTCAAAATATTACAAGTTTTGATGAAGTTTTAAATGTTTAATTAAAACAATTCCAATGAAAATTAGTTTCTTAATGAATCATTTGAATGAGTAACCTGATCTTTATACTGCAGTTTCCCTTGACAAAATGAGTTTTCCAGTGCCTTCTCAACTGACTGAAATGCTTTGAGCCTTGTGTACCTTTTTGATGGTATGAAGTTACCTTTGATGGCTAGCAAAGGAACTTCAAGGTCTCTGCATTTTGACATTGGAGTAAGTACAAAAGACAGAGTTTCTGTTTAGAAAATGTAGAAACACAAATTGTGCATTCTCTCCATCCAAATACCCAGATGGCTTTTAAAAATGTCCAGTAAAGGAGATTCCACAACATCTCTGGGCAACCTGTTTCAGTGTGCAGTCAACTACACAGTGAAGTTCTTTCTCATGTTCAGGCAGAACTCCCTGTGCATCAATTTCTGTCTGTTGCCTCTTGTCCTATTGCTCAGCACCACCAAGAAGTGCCTGATCAATCCTCTTGACATCCTCCCTTCAGATACTTACATACATTGATGGGATCCCCTCTCAGTCATCTCTTCTTGAGTCTGAACGGGCCCAACTCTGTCAACCTTTCCTCACCTTTGTAGTCCTATGCTGGACCTACTCCAGAAAGTCCGTATTTATTTATACTGGGGAGCCCAAGACTGGAAACAGCACTCCAGATACAGCCTCAGTAGGGCTGAGCAGAGGGGCAGGATCACCTCCTCAACCTGCTGGCAGTGCTCTTCCCAACACACTCCAGGATACCATTGTCTTTCTTGGCACAGTTCATGCAGAGCTTGTTGTCCCCAGGATTCCCAGGACTTTCAGCAAAAAGGCTGCTTTCCAGCAGGTTAGCCCCCAACTTGTACTTGTTCCTGGGGCAAGACCCTGCATTTGCCTGGGTGGAATTTCACACAGTTCTCTGCCACCTCTACATCTGTCCAGGTCCTTCTGAAGGGGGGCACAGCACTTTAGTTCATCAGCCACTCCTCCCAGCTTGGTGTTGTCAGCAAACTTGCTGAGGAAGCACTAGTTACAGGTCTCCAAATAGACTCTGTGCCCCTGATCAAAACCCCCTGAGCTCTGCTGTTCAGCCAGTTCTTCATCCACCTCACTGTCCACTTGCTCAGTCTTCATTTCCTGAGTTTGCCTGTGAGATTATCCTGGGAGATGGCACCCAAAGCCTTGATGAAGTCCAGGTGAACAAAAGCAACTGCTCTCCCCTCACCAATAGGACAGTCATCTCATCATAGAAGGCAAACAGGTTGCTTATGCATGATTTCCCTTTGGCGAATCCATGCTAGCTACTCCTGATGACCTTCTTGTCTTCTACATGGCTACTGATGGCCTCCAGGGTGAATCATTCCATCACCTTTCCAGGGATGGAGGTGCATCTGACTGGCTGGTAGTTTCCTGGGTCCCCCTTCTTTCCCTTTTTGAAGAATGAGATGGCATTTGCTTTCTTCCAGTCCTCAGGCACCTCTCCTGACTGCCATGACCTTCCAAAGATGATGGAGAGTAATCTAGCAATGATGTCCACCAGTTCCCTTAGCACTCATGGGTGCATCCCCTCAGGATCCATGGACTTCTGGGTGTGAAGTTTGACCAATGCTCCTCAACCAAAGAAAAGTTTTTCTTTCTACAGACCTTTATCCTGGTCTCCTGGGTCAGGTGTTCCTGAGGGCTGGCCTTGGCAGTTACTATTGATTGAGGGCTGATGTGTGTGTGTGTTTGGTTTGGATTTTATTGCTTGAGGGTTTTTTTATACACCCAGATTTGGTGTATCCACTTTTGAGGGAAACTAAATTGGAAACTCTTTCAGATGAGCAGCAAACAAGCTGCTGCTTTTTAATGTCATAGCCAATGATGGGTACTCTGGAGAGAACTGGCCCCATGCAGAAAAGGAACATTTGTGTCACAGACCAGAGTAATTTCAATTTCAAGTACATGCTCTTAAGTGTATACAATATAGATATGGGTGTCTCAGAACCAATTGCTTTGATATACCGATTTGTTCCTATTGCATCAAATTACTGCTGTGTAGACACAGCAACAGAAAATAAAGCAATTGCCTAAGTAGAAGCTTAAATCTCTTGAGAACCGAGTTTTCTACTGATATGCAAAATTTCTATATATGAAAACTTGAAAATTAAAATATATGCACCTTTTTTTTCATACTGTCATTCTGTGATTAGTTTGGTGTGAAAACCCCTTTGTGCCTGAGTTGCACAAAATAAAGGAGATAAATGCATCAGCTGCCATACTCTAAAAGAAATAAAAAAAGAAAAGGTGAACAGTGATAAACATTTTATCTCTTTCTACCACACTGCACTTATGGAAAGTATCTGATGAAAAGACTTTCAGGTCCTTTTGAGGAGGAAATAGACACACAAAAAAGGACCCACAATGTTTCCACAATATATATTGCTTGTTTTATGTTATGTTGCAGGCAATCAGGATTTATATATATATATATATATATATATATTAAAGGAACATNTATATGTATATATTTTTTACTCACCACATGAACTGAATTAACTGAATTATCATTTTATAAAACTTTTGGAATGCCAGTGGTAGTACAGGAAAGACTGATGATACAATGATGATGACAGGAGAGACTGCCTCCAGTGGGAGTTTTGCCACTGGAACTCAGAATTCCCCCATAGTGTCCCTTGAGTTCTGCAATAAATTTTGAAATAAATTGGTATATTCCATTGCATTGTACGGGAAACATTGCTTCACTCCTATATGAATTATAGAATATTTATACATGCCATGACACATATAGGTAACATACACAACCAAATAGATGCAGTGGCATAGATTAATATTGTTCAACAGTGTAAATCAGGACGTACACCATGAGAGTCACTGAAATTTCAGCAGCCTAAAACTGGCACAAGAGAAGAGGGATCACATGATGAGAAAATTTCAAGTACTGTGAAAAATACAGGATCAGTGCTGGAGAGTGCAGAAAAATTATGTTTAAAGCATTTAGGTGACTCAGCAACTAAAGTTCTGCAAGTGATCCCTGAAGGTGGGAAGTCTGCCCTCTGAGCAACCCTGAGCTCAGACTCAGCAGCTTTTCCTCTATTATTTAGAGGAGAAACATTTTTGTCCTACGTTATGCATGATCTTTAACTCCCCAGGTTTTCACTGGGCTGATTCACTGTACTGTATTTACTTTAAATAAGCAGAACTGTATTTCAGAAAGTTGCTTATACAAATGTAAGGAATCCTTTGCAACTCAAACTTGTTGGAGTTCAGATCACCTGTCTTGTCTTCAGAGAAATATCCAAGCAGTGTAATTTTTTGCTCCCCTAGTTGTTTTCTGTACTGATGTCTATGGTTTGGGTTTTTATTATTTGGCTATGGGGGATTTTTTGTTGGTTTTTTGTTTGGTTTTATTGTTTGGTTTTTTGTTTGTTTGTTTTAATTACAGTTAGATTGTAAAATGGAAGGTAGGATCCATGAACCATCTCAAGTGGAAAAATTGTATAATATTACATGCTAGGAGCTAAAGTGGAGTCAACAATTTGAAATTAATTTAGGCAGCTATATTTTTGTAAACCTAAATTTGAGGCCGAAGATTTTAGTGCTGATTAGTTCAGCAAGAAAGTAGTTTGTGCTGAGACAAAGTGGGTTTAATATACATAGGTTCCTAGGATTAGATCTGCTTCAACAATATATGTGCTTACATTTTGACAAATGCAGATATATGCATAGACATGTGTGCATGTATATATATGTATTTGTGCACATATGTAAATTATTGTATCACACACACACACACACACACACACACACACACATATATATATACACACACATATGTACACATAGGTATGTTATGACCTTATTTTATTTAATACCACTTTTGTTTCATGAGCTTTTATAACATCACTGTTTGTGACTGCAGTGGACAGCAAACAAAGATAACACCTCTGTTTCATAGTGGCTCTGATATAGAAAGGTGATGAATCCTACCAATATTCAGTTTTACAGTTGACTTTCTCATGTTCTTCTAGTTTAATGATCTTCTTTATTAAATACATTTAAAATAATTTAATGACTAGTGATTTCACTGGAAATTTCTTTTGAATGTTTGAGAGGATAAGGAGAATTATGGTCTGATCTTTCAGATTTTGCAAACAGGACCTGCTTAAGTAGTCTAGGCATTTCTTTGAATAATAAATGCTTTATTTCAGTCTGAGACTCATTCTGCCTCTATGTTAATTATCTAATTAATTAAAATCTTAGAGTTTTTTTCTACTATATAATAAAAACTAATTCAATATTCTTTTACAGCTGAGACCTCTGAAATAGATAATTCAATGAGAAATTTTATCATGGGAGTTATGGAAGGATCAGCCACTTAGGTAAAAATTTTGCAATCATTGGAAAGAAATAACTATTCTGAACATACAATTCCTCTGACCTATTTTAGAGATCTATTTGCAAATAAGACAAACCACATTCTAGAAGAGCAGTTCCTCAGAGAAAGCCACTGATGTTCAGGCAGTTGTATCCTAGCAGCAGGGTCTATCTCCAACAGACGTTAGGTGACAGCCACTGTAAAATGTTTTTCCATATGCATCAAGAACTAACTTTTAAGCACATTTAACTTTATTTGACAAAAATGCTAATTTGATTTGGTCTGCAGTTCTAAAACGGCTGCTGTGCTCAACAGTAAGTGTAATTACCATTTGGAGTGTTAAGATCCATAATTATCTTGAACTAACAAGAAGCACAAGATGGTGTCAATTTGGGTTTTTTTCTGTTTTATTTGTTATAAAAGGCTCTAATTAAGTCATGAAAAATAGAATAGGGGAGAAGTTTTGGGTTAACAGTTTACTCAGACACAACATAACCATCTTGAAGTCATATAACAGTTACAGAAAACTAGGTTTATTTCATTGAAGACACTGAAGTAGGTAAAAAATCTACATTAAGGACCAATTTGTGCATCTTTAGTTTGCAAATACTAATTCTATTTGATTTGCATTTATATAATGTAATATTGTCAGTTCTCCAAATTCAGTGTTGCTAAGCAGTCTGATGGTTGGGTGTTTTGGTTTGGGTTTTGTTGTTTGTTTTTTTTTTTTTTTTCCTTTTTGTAGGGGGAGCCATTCATTTATTGGTTGGTTTGGTTTTGGATATTTTTTTAGCAAGGTAAAAAAGTAATTTTGCCAGGATTAGTGATTAATTTAGCAATGAAATAGGTTTTTATTTTGGCTTTTCTTGATGAGAATCCCACAATAATCCTCTCTTTTCTTCACCTTTCAAACCTCACTGGAAAGGGTTAAAAAACCCCCCAAGACTGTAGAGATGATAGACAGCCTGTGAAATTCTTCCACAGATTCAGCGATTGACAAGAAACTCATTAGAAAGGAGAGAAATAGGAACATTCTTGATTTACTATATCTGGAGTTACTGATTGCCTCTTAATTGTTTTTGTCTCTTGGAAGAGTTGGTGCCTTGTATTTGCTGAAGGAATTTCAGCCTCCAAAGTTGCTAGCAGATGGCAGTTTCCCTTGTTGACCTTCTCTTGGTTGTACCTCTGTGGAGCTAGCAGGTCTATCCCTGGTTACTTCACTGTAGTTAACAAAAAAAAGTCTTAACACACAGAATAATAATCTCAATTATAGCCTTGAAGGGAAAAAATACAACAGAAAACNTAGACAGTGTCCTAATATTTATCATAACTGGGTAACAGGATATATAACAAGATAGTACTGTCTAGCTCAGATTTAAACTGCAGCTCATATAATTTTAGAACTAGGCTTTAAGACAGGTGTGAAAATAACCTCAACAGTTCAGGAAAATTCACTGTCTCATACTTCAGTGATTTGTTCCGGGCTCAAAACTCATCAGTATTTAGACCTTTTGTTTGCTGTTGGTTAATGGAAGGAAGACAAGGATCATTCACCAGTTGGTAAGGCAGAAGATAAAGAACTTTGGGAGCTCTTAGAGGAACAAAGATAAAAACAAGGGACAAAGGTGATGTGAGAACGAGTCAGAGGGTATAAAATAGTTCTCATAATCCACACCATGGGCTGTTTGGAAGCAGAGCTTGAAAACTTGGGGAGTGAGCCCAAGGAAATCTACAAGAAAATCAGGAATATATCTGTCAAAACAAAAGTGAGGAAAAGCATAAATTTCGTTGTTTAGATTTTCCTATTGAAGAGTAACAAGGAATTGAAGTCTCCTTGAACTTTGAGGAGCTCCCAGTGGACTGTAGCTGGCAGAAATGATCAAGGCTGTTACATTTACTCTTTGATTTCAGCCTAACTATTGAGTCAAAGAGATAGAAGCAAACCTGCTCACTTCTTAGAACTGGCAAGCTGTCTGTAGATAAACTCCACATTCACTGAGTCAGGCTCACTTCATGAACACCCATTCCCAGTACAAGAAGCCTTTGGGAATCACAACCAATATTCCATTTATATAAAGAGAAAACCCAGCCACACATGGCCAGTCAGAAAGATGTATCTGATGCAACTGAGCTCTCCAGCTCCCTGCAGCAAAACTAAGCAATGAAGAACTGCATTCCGTGCTATGGCACTACTGATTTCTGTCTCCTGAAGCAAAACTCTGGAACAAACTGGACTTGCTTTCATGTAGAAGTGCTAACTTGTTGATAGCACCACAGCTATATTTAAAGCCCTTTTCCCGAGGCAGCTCTTCTTTATTGTTGACAGTAAAATGGATGGTCTATGAAAAGGGATTTTTGTGCCACTATTTGTTTTCAAACAGTTGGGGAATAATGCAAGGACCACAAAACAGATTCAATATTCTTTAGATTCTTTAAAATGAGAAAACTAAAAATATGTAATTTATGCCCAAAGCAAATTTTAAAATACTGAAAGTCCTGGCATTGGAGACAATGTCTTTTTCCCACAAAGCAATAGACTTTTTTTCATGCTCTTATCTCAAAACGTCTGGTGTTCACTCAGTTGTGCTCAATAGAACTTGGTTAAAGCACTCTTCAAATCTGATTTTTTTTTTTCTGAGAAAGTCACTTGTACAATGAAACCAACAAGTTTTCTTTAAAAAAATATTAATTTTGAAAATGTCTTTGTGATCACTGTTGCTGCACACTGGACTGCAAAATTAACTGTGCAGGGAGCAAGTCACAGGAAGGAATTAACTGAATGCTTGTAAGGTGCCATCTGGAACAATATGTCTGGTTTGGTATCTCTGGAGATATTGAGGGGACTCCAACTAAGTGACATAGTAAGATGGGTAAGAAACAGTGCAAATGTCACTGAGGAGAGGTTGGAGTTTTCTTTAAATCTTAGGGAATAGTATGGAGAAGATGAAGCCAGAATCTTCTCAGAGCTCAGCAGCCAAAAATAGGAAATAGATAATATTCACAAGCTGAAGTAAAAGAAATTCCAACTGAATATAAGAAAAATTAAAACACAAAGCAAACCACCTAATCAAACAAAAACACACAAAAAATTTTGATTTTCAAAACTCAACAAACAAGCTCTGTCCAGCCTGATCCAATTTGGACCTTAACCCTGTGAACACAGGGTTGTATTGAAGACTTCCAACAGTCTGAATGATCTGATCAGTTTACAATTGCTTCATAAAGCACAGTTCATCATAAACCAGCATTATTGCTGAAAAATGCAATTTTTCCTTTTCCTCAACCTCATTTCACCCTTAATAGTGACATAAAGTGTGTGCTGATTCAAGTTGGGTGACTAATCCCAAACCAATACACTTGGGTGGGGTGGGGTGCAGTAAGGAGGTTGAGATGGTGGATAGTAGGATCATCTCTGCCAATGGGTTCATTAGACAGCTGTACAAACATCTATGGCTGCAGCAGATAAGTCAAGGACACTGTGTGGGAAGCAATAAGCAGGCGTGTGAAGCTCTTTCAGCACCAGTGCCTGTTTATGCCTTTTTAAGATGAGTAAGAATCAATGATTAGTTACAGGTAACGATCTTCTCAGCTAGACGGGTACTAAGGATGGTATAATTTTCTTTAATGGAACATCTCCTCAGGAAGAGTTTAAAGCAGTAATCTGCTGCAACTGTTTATAAAACACTCCGTACTATTTTTAATAACCACTGAGTAGGCCAAATTCATCCCAGGTAATTAGGTTCTATTGCTTGAAGTTCCCTGCAACTGCCTACAGTTAACGTGTTCTTTTCTCTCCCTACTCTACATATGATAGCAGGACCTGGAATATCTCATCACAGGCTTAGTAAACAAGCAGTTGTTTTAAAACAATCTTTGTTAAATTACAGAGAAAAAAAGCCAAAACAGGTTGCTCTTGCTCATTCTTTGTCTGAGAAGAGGGATGATGGTTTTATGGTAAATCACTGAGGAAAACACAGCAACATTTTTGTTGTTGATGTTGTCAACGGCACCAGTTTTGTCTTTGACAGCAGAGGAGTTAATTCTGCCTTTACCAGTGCCTGTTTTCAAAGCAAAACAAACAGCTTTCAAAATCAGAATGTACACTGCTCAGTGGGGTAGCAGACTTGCCTTATGTTTCTTCAAGCATTCTTGATAAAATAATGCTCCTTTGCTGCAGCTTATATGTTGCATGGAGAAAGGAAGGAAATTCAGCATGAAGCTTGAAAGCTCCTTATTTTGTTGTCTCTTTGTGCTTCTCTGAGATAGTTTAGAAAAATAATGAAAATTACCAATATACATTTAGTTTCTATTACTGACTAACTGCAGTTGTCTGACCCTTCTGATTAGAGGACCTGCTTATAATTGCTTATATTTTTGTGCAAATAATGATTGTAAACATGTAACACAGACCACTAAAAAAACAAAACCCAAACAGATGCACAGAAAGTACTGAATCCTATTCCAGACTTCTCAGAATTTAAAGACAAAACATGATTAATTTTGTTTCTTTCTTGGGTATATTAGCTTTTTGTGCTCTTTAAGCCTCAGTTCCCTCTAAACTGAAAATACTTATATTATCATTTTTAAATTTTAGAGTTTTGCTATCTACCACTAGTATTACTGTTATTAAGGGAAACAAATGAAAATTTTACACAGAACAATTAGTGAAAGCTGTTGAAAGTACTTATCACAAAATGTCTGACAGATAAATTTTGATTATTTTAGTGGAAATTGTGCACAGACACCTCAGGCTAAACTCTGTTTCATGTAGAGGGCTGTATATATTGCTCTAATAAATTGTACTGCACGAATTTTATCTCAAATTTGGAAGCTGAGTGCCTTGTACAGGATTACCAAGTGTGTTGTGAGCCATTTCAGAACCAAGTTTGCAGTCTCCCACATCGGTATGATGGCCTTGGTCAGAGCCCTGGACTTAATTGTCTACATTCTTTCCTGTAGCCAAACTATGTTGGGAAGGAGGAATGAAAATGTGCAGAGAAGTTATAAATGGTTCTGACCTGACTTATGATGTATAGATATCCACAAGTTTCAGATCTGAAGATAGCAAAATATATAGATTTCACTGGTAAATAAAGCATCTCTCTCTTTGGAAGAGCTACCAATAGACAGAGCTCGTGGCTTCATCACTGAGAGGAACATTAATATAACAGCACTCACAGACTTGCAGCTCAGCAATGGATCCCCAAAACTTGTGACACCCAACACAAGGGGACAGTTCTGGTACATATGGTCAGAAGGGAGGGAAATTATTCTGAAATAACTTCAAAGATAAAACATGATCTTCAGGTTCTTTGGCCATGCAATCCTGTATTTCAAAATGATAATAACTTTACAGAAATAATTAGCAGTGCCACCACTCAAAAAGCTCATTAAAATTCATATGAGTATGAATATGTCATATTTTCCAAACCAGATGGGCAACTTCATCTTGCTCTCAGGGAAGAAAACAGGTCAATTTGACATGACAAATCCACATACTGTGCATTGAATTTGAGAATGTTGACTCATAGATTTTAAGAAAACATTTTTTCCTTCCAGGAGTAGATCATAATCTGAAATGACATAGCTAATGTCACTGAGTTAATCGATATCTTTATCTCAATACTTGCATATTTAAATACTATTTTTACCTTTATTTTTATGCTTCTGTACTCAGTGATTAATTACTTTTGTTTGGAACTCTGTGAAAAGCTGTTCAAATCATTAAATAATGTCAAATTCTAATCAGAACTACTGACTAGTCTTGAAATACTGGTGTTTTTTTGTTCTCAGTCCTCAATCATTTAATATTTGGCAATCACATAAAGCAGTTGAACTTATCTCTAAGATTGTCTACAGATGTTTATATTTTTTCCTGACCTAGAATTACAAGACTTGTATTCTATAAGAAAATATATATCACAGACTGTTTTTCCTAATAGATGCGGAAACAATTTGTTGTATATAAGGGTGCTCACAAATAACATTTAAGTTGCAACCTGACACTAGTTTTTCTACATGACAAGGAAACAGAAGTTTGAGATGATGCTTTACTGTTCTTCACGAGGTTATCTCTAGTGCCTCTGAGTATCTCAACTGGCATGGTAACTAACCATGGCCTGGTACCAGCTCAGCAAGTCATTCTTCATGAACATGGCCTTAAGGGACAGTATATTTTCTTACTTTTGAACCAGTTCCAGGCAGATATTCAGTAAGGATATCATGTTTCTTTAGGGTTTCTGAAAAGGCAGTGCTGTAGAGTTTTTAAATATTCTTTACATCACTCAAGACGCTGTTTGTGGTGACTGTTTGGAGGAAGGCATCTTTCTTCACTTCATGTAAACCTCAACTGAAGGTTTAATAAATCTGTATATCAGATTTCCATTCAATCTTCTCTCTTACAGTATGAAAAGCTTTATGAGTAAGTTTCAAGTCAAGGAGAATGTATGTTCTGTTTTCCCAAAATCTGTCTTCATTTTAAGTTTAAAAAAAAAACACCAACTTCTTACTTTCTGTTCTAACTTGATTGAAACTGTAAAGAAAGCTTGTGTAATTCCTTCAGACAGTGGAATTATTCACAGATGATGCTCACAAATACAGTGTTTTCTATACTTCCTTCCAAATTTATAACCAGTGTACAACAGTAATAGCTTTTTTTCCATGTCCCAGGTATTTTACATTTCAAAAACCACCAGACAAATTTTAAATCACATTATGAAAGAATCTATGTTGTACTTCCAGTTTGTGAGCTCTTTCAATTCCCACATGCACAGCCTTAATTTTTAAATGTAAATTATGAGCAAGACTTCAACAGTCATCTTCAAAAGAGTGGTACAAAACCTCAGAGATTCTTGAAAAAAATCGTGAGTGTTGGCCTCAGTGCATAAAGTCTATGAGGCATTAACTCTCAAAGAAAAAGAGTATACTTCTTCAGTTGCCAGAAAATAAATCTACAGGAGCTGTCAGAGCTTTAGTTCATTATGAGATATTCCTTTGTATTCATTACTGGAAAAGTTAAGTTAATTTTTCAAGTTCTACTGCATGCATACTGTCCAGGAGCAGAAAAAGATTCCCAGTAAGTTACAAAATAGTTGGTGGGTTTTATATCTACAGATAGATGGTGTATGCTTCAGCAACTTCAGAAAATTTATGTGGAGTTTCTAAGCCAGACAGATTTAAACACCAACATATGAGTGTTTTCTTATTCACCTCTTCTGGTGCACATCATTTTGAGAAAATTGTCATCAGGAAAGTTTCTTTGTTGCAGGTAGAATTGATGTCAAATCTAGGTGAAGGCCAAGGGACTGTAGTCTCAGAAGCCCTTACTTGGGACAGACTCTCAGGCCCCAAAACAGGGAATTGAGTACCTCTTTTCTGTATGGTACCAGGTAGGGGGTCTCAGCATCTGAGATATGAAATTTCCAGGAATCAGCCTCTGACCTTTTTTGTCTTAAAGGTCCTGAATATTTATGTTTTTTATTTCCTCATACTGAAATTCTTCAGTCTTGCACTATAAAACTTCTTCCCTTGCATTTCTGCTACCAACCTATCACATTCTTCTATTACTGAACATTAGTCCCTTCTGTTTTTCTAAAGTCCTTTCTTTGTGAGAGGACTTCTACCATCTCTCCCATTCCCCATGAAAGTTTAGACGCATTTTTGGCATTTTTGACCTCTTCAGTATTGTAATTTTGTCCACTTGGAACATGGACTTACAATTTTGAATTTTGTCACTTTTTTATGTGATATATAATTCCATTTACTTCACTGGTTTCTTACCAGTTCATGAACACTGTAAATAGGAGCACATTTTCCCTTTTTCTTTCCATCATTTCAGTCTTCATCAAAGGCTCTATGAGTACATTAAATAAGTGCTCTTCTGTCCCTGTAATTTTTATTCTGCTCTAGGTTTTTATGTGTTTTGTTTGTTTTTTTTTTAAATTCAAACATATCTCTGTGGACTTTAATCATTCACATCAGTTCAGCAGTGCACTGAAATACCAACTTTAGGATATGTCTGTTAAAGCAGTTTGAGGAAATCAGCATTGCATGAAATGAAGAATAATGGCACTGTTGACTGTTGAATGAGAGGGAAAATGTAAAGTTATGCATTTCAATGAAAAGCAGGTATGTTAGTCTATAAAGACTCCTGGTGGAAGGTTACAAAGTTCAAAANGAATGGGAAAAAAAAAAAAAAAAAAAAAAAAGCATTTAGCAGAAGACTCTGGGCAGGAGCTGAAAGGTCAATTGATATTTCTCCAGACTGGTAACTTTAGGAACCATGTCCACATTACTGAGAATTCCTGTTCCCAGGCATCAGTCCTCCAGGAACTGTAGAAGTCTGAATTCTGCATAATACTGTGGAATACTCTGCAGAACATTTCTGTTCATCTCTCCTGAGCAAAATTTGCATTAATACATTTTTCTAGTTTTGACTGAGCTGATTCCAAGTTTATCCTGGTTAATGGAAAGGATCATCCCCTATTGCTCTGTTGGACAGATTATGCAGGTAGTTGAATCCCAGTAGTGATTACAAGTATTCATTTTTATTCTAAAATTTCCTAAGTCCTCTACAGCCAGACACAAAACACTCTGATGGTCCTGGAAGACAGATTCCGTTTTCTTTCATATATTAGTCACAATGAGCTTTGTTAGAATTATCACAGCTTTTACTGTCACACTGAATAGGCAATGTCTCATACTCTTATGCTTAGTAGTCTTATTAGCAACAATTATTTCACTAATCATTCTTATTTAATGAGAGAGAAATAGCATCTCAGCAGTGGGCTGCTACCACTGCACCAGGTAACGCAAGTATGTAAAAGAAAATCTATTAATATAATAGCATACCTGTCTTCCACATGAACAGTCAGTGCAGAAGCATCTGCTCTGGTACCCAAGCTGTGCAGCACACACGGCTGTGCTCTCCAGTGTGTAGCTCCAGGGAGGTATGAGCAAGACTTTAAGCATATTTCACTGAAGAGCCTCAGAGCTGCAGTATAAATCTGAGGGGGAATCTGGAAATCATGATGTGAGGAGTGAATAGGCACGTTCTTACCAAAAATTTTCATCTCCAGTTATCATGATAGTGTGCCTACTAGGTTTACAGCACAAAAGAGTGCTAACATCTTGTGTTAGGTTGAGTATGTGTATGGATGTATTTGTGTATACAAATGCCATCTTCCACCTCCTTCTCTAAGAAAGCCTTATAGAGTTACATATGCCACCATGTGTTAAGTAATTTTTTTATGGGCTATAAATGACTTGGCCAAGCTGTGAAATGAAACAGCTTGTTCCACTGCACTAACAGTGCAGGCTCAGTTCTTATTGTCTGTGAAGTAAATGTGCGATGAGTCACTTTCCAAACGAAACCACATCATCTGTGGTTCTTACACCAAGTCCTGTTCACTGTGTATACATTCTTGTGATAGGACAGCTTTATGACAAAGGGAAAGTATCAAAATACAGTATATTTGCAGTGCTAAGTCAGAAAACATCAGATTTTTTCAGTTTGATTGCCACTTTTAAAAACTTTACCACGTATAGTAAAAATAAGCCTGTATTAGATGTGTGGGTAACATCTACTCCTGATGTTAACATTTTATTCTTGAACTTTTTTTTCTATTTATCTTTCTAATTATATAAATTCTCTAAAGACCTGCATCTAATTTTATCCATCTACCTTTGAGTCTTAATTTTTTTGCATTCATTAGACCATATGTCCAAAACTCTACAGGGAATGAAAAATCACTACCTACACAGCCCTCTGCCAAAGCAAATAGGGAAGTTCCTAGGTGTTCCTGTTATGCAACACGTTCTTGGGTTTACATTTAAATGCAATATGACTGGCTTTGCTTCTGCCTGACCCACAAGTTTGACAAGACATTATATAAATAAACTTTGTTTTCATGTCACTGTGCTCCTAGTGTGGTCAGTAGGTTTCCTAACAGAAAACTACTTTTCCAAAATGCAATCTGCAGCTACTTTGGTTCTGTTGCCTTCATTTTCAGCAGTTGTTCTTAGGAAATGCATTGTTCTTACTACATTTTTGAAGTACCCTGTATATTTTAATTTAGGTCCGTGGATGTTTGTTTTCATCCCAGGTAAAATATATTTGTTTATCCAAATTATTTGTTTCTCTTTGGATTCCCACAAGTGAATAATAGTCAAGACCTATTTGGCAGTCTAGGTTTTCTGCTTCTGATATTGTGCTGCGTAAGATTTCTGAATTATGTTTATAATTATTTGATCCACTTTATTATCTCTTTAAGAACATTTTCTATTATGTCTTGCTACCATCCATGAGAGTCATTTCACTCCCCTTAAAGTGCTCATAATACTTCCATTATACTTTCATAAAATTGTAACATAAGACAAATGGACTTTAATTCGTTTCCTAGGATTTCTAGTGATTCAAGCCTGAATGCCTAATTTCTCAAAAATCAAGTGGCTACAAAGGATAAATAAATCTGTTGTGATATTCACATCTTCATGCATATGTTCAGAGTAAGAAGGTATAAATTTTTTCATTGTTTTGGCAGAGAAAGTTAAGGTTGGCTCAGAAGGGATTTTGTAATTTCAGACTATATTGTCAAATTCTCAAAAACTTACATATCAAAAGCAAAAAAAGATAAGAAGTGTTTTTACCACAGGAGAGGGAAAGTAGCTTAAAATCTGTCACCACTTAAATGAGAACCTAAGCAAATCTAGCAAAATCCTCCATGTTTTTGTATAGGTGAGACCCATTTTATATTCTCACACTGACATGAAAAAAAGAGTTTGCAGACTCAGTTCTCCTACTTTAATGAAAGATTTATGCTATATAAAGATTATTGTAGTATTGCTCAAATGCTTTGCTGAATTGTGGTTATGTCAAATCCAGACTTTTACAGGCACTTTGCAATTTTTTTCTTCCTTTAAAAACAGATTTCCTTCTTGGTAAAGATGCAGTAGAATAAGCTTAAAATAATCAATGTTCAGGCTGCTCTGTATGTATGACATTAAATAGTTTTATTCTTTTCCCTGTATGAACTTCTGTTCATACAGAAAGCCAGGGCAAAGTGTGCCTTTCATCATCAAAATTTCAGATGTGCTGTGGCAAGCCATCTTTTATGCAGCTGAATCTGCAGTGTTTGATATGTCTCATTATGTAAGATGCTAAAATTGTGAAGACTATGAATATATATTTAGAATCGGGCAGTGATTTATGGTGAGGATGAAAAGGAACAAAGGTGGCTGAAGAGAGTTTTGCCTTCTGAGACTGCATAGATCCTCCTTTCATATCCAGGGCGCACCTATCTTTGAAGTCCAATTAAAATCACAATAACTTCAACCAAAATTTTAGCTTTCTCTCACTAAAGTTACAGAAAATTATAAAGCTTTAGATTTTAATCTTAATATTTCTATCCAATTTCATTGTTTAACATTTGTTTTTCTAAATGAAATCCACTAACTTGTCTCTCAACTGCCACTGAAAAAAGAAGCAGGCAATTCCAGAAGGCATTTATCAATCCTAAGAAAACAAATGTTTAAGGTGTTATCCCTATTGACTACAAAGTCCAGGGAGTTTGCATTAGACACATAAAATTCCTTATGATTAACCCTGTCATTAGTTTGTAATTCTAAATGAGAGCAAATTTGGGGAAGTCTGGTATTTCAATGAATTGCAAAGAGGATGCTGATAGAATAGCCAGTTGAGAACATAAGGATTCCCTTCCACAGAAGCATAAATAGATATAAATAAGAGATATCTAGTGGATGTACTATGAATTAGTTGTGTAACTCTCTTGACTTCCCTCACCTCATTTTTATTCTCCCTCTACCTCCTACCTGTCCAGTGCACATAGGTAATTCTGTGCTTGTCTTCATCATTAAATGGAACCTCTGTAGTCAGAGTCAGAGTCTTGAAATTTACAAGTCTCATGATTTTCCCTCCATTTATTCCACATGTTTCTATGGTACAGGGCCAAGTCTTGCTAGAATATTGAAAAAAATTCTCTCTGGGAAACCTCTGAACCCCTGTACTATCCTTTACGTGACTGGATTGGACAACTTCTGACACTAGTGACAATTTTCCCTGTAATTCACCTCCCTTAACTTTATTTCTCATTAACCTCTTCCCACTGCCCCATAAATGCTTTTCTACAACATTTTAGAAAGCCACCTAACAGAAATAAAGCTGGTTGAAACTGGATTGGTACAAGGATATGATTTTTATTTTTCTTATTTGAGCATGTATGAAGTATCAGTGTTATTTTCCCATGAATCATATTACTTTAGACAAAGGTTTTTTTATGTATGATATTAATGAACAGTCAGAACTGGGTTTTGGTTTTGGTTTAGTTTTTTTGTTTTGCCTTTGGAGTTTTTTGTTTGGTTTTTTTTCCCCCTTTGCAAAAATATGAATAAAATCTCTGAAAGGGAGGCACACACAGAATGACCAATAAAAGGAAGAGTGTTTATATGTTTTCTGGGAAATATTCCACACTTCAAAATCTCAACAGGCAAAAGGTTTTCTCTGTTTTCAAAATGTATTTTGCACAACAGTTTTGTTTCCTCTGAAAAGAAATGCTGAACAGATTTTCCTTCAAATATACTTTGTTTAATCCTATAAGAATTTTGGGAATACAGGCTAAATTTCTGCACTAGTATATTTAAAATGTTGTGGGCAGTGAGCCTGCTAGCTCTGACAATCACAACATAAAGCTGTCAGCTTGCTCATATGCCTGAGCCTCAAAGTCAGCCATCCTCACTGCCCACAAAATGGTAAATTGTGTTTGCTGTGAGCAAAGTTCCGGAGTTCTGCTCCTCCCCCCCATTACATGATTGCATGCACATTGCGTCAGGGGACACAGGGAGATATTAAAGATCTTTTCTGCTCATCTCCAGTATAGCCTGTTCTCAGCCCACATTGCAAGGTAAGGAGATGGGAGGGGAAAAAGAGCAGCTCCTTTGCTTCCTGTCTGCTCCCATTGCAAAGCATCCTTGTGTCCCAGAGGGAGTCAGGAATGCAACTGAGAGTGTTTGCCACCTCAGAGGAGTATTGGCTGCCTGCATGGTGTATCCCTACTTATGTCAGAAGGGACAGAATAAAGCACAATAACACCTGAGCCCTCCTTTTGTAACACCAACTAACCTAGCTTTCGCATAGGCAGATTAGAGAAGATTCTGAACTAGTGACTCTTGGCAGCTGGAACTCCTCTTCAGAGCATAAATAAATAAATAAATAAATAAACACAACCTTTCTCCAAGCTTTAGTTTGTCCCATGAGCAGCTGACTCCACTATGCAGAGCAGAATGGATATCCAGCTGCGAGGGGAGCAACAGATTTCAGAACATGCATATATTCAACCTCATCTGTGGAGCCAGAGAACATATTATTGAGACAGATCCATGCTAGTAATCCCAACATCTATTTAAAGGACTGTGAGACAGGAGGAAGTAGTAGTTAAGACTGTATTAGATGTCTGATTTTTTCTTACAGTACAGAAAATTAATATAAAACTAGCCTACAGAGAAATCTTGGCAATTTTCATGGAGAAAGAAATATGTGTAAGAAAGGTGAAAAGACTAAAAGAAGATAATGAAAAAAAAAAAGGACAGAAAATGTTGGAGCCTGTAAACTTTGGGCAGCATTGTTTATACAGGTTATCCCTCATTATTTTATAGCAGTTTTGCCAGTAGCTCATGATCCAGCAAGAGGATGAAAGGCATTATGAATGCAAAGAGCTGGTACTGCAAGTAAGTGGTGTGATGATAAAAATAAAAATAATTTTAAAAAAGAGAGAGAGATTTGAGAGATTTTCAGGTTTGTTTTAAAAATTATTGGAAGGTTTTAGCTAGTATTTTGACTTCCTGATATATTTACCTTTAAAAGTATACTAAATACCCTTTTGCTTTACCTTCAGTTGGAGCAATTGGAGTTGTTTAGCTCTAATACCGAAATGTAAATATAAAATGGCTAGTCTTTGCAGTAATACTGAATTATTTATTGCAATAAGATGATGTTATCTTGTTTTTCTGAAGCACAGCTGACTGCTGGAGAATGAATTTCTGCTTCTCAAAATACTGTTAGAGGAATCCAGCAGATACATATTTCTTGCTACAACAGCACTCTGTTAGACAGAAAATTATGTCTGTACAAGCTTCATGGATTACAGAACAGGAATAAATGGCAATGGCATAGGTTCTCATCAGCTATTCTAAGCCTTTGTGTTTTCTTGTAGGATTGCACACCAAAGTACTGTCTGTGTTTACATGATCACTCTCTCTTCACAGTAAACCGAATCCCAGTTACTAATTCTGAGCAATTCTAAGTGAAGTCTATATTATTGTCTTCATCTCTGAGATTAGGCATGGAGATGAAGTCTAAGAACACAGGAAGTTACTAAGGAACATGGCTCTTGTGACAGCACCCATGTTTTTAGATCGTCTTTAACTACGCCCTGTATTTTAAAGCTTTAATTTTTCCTTTTTTTGAATCAAGTTATCAAGATTCAGATTTAGACTTTATGACGTATTCTAACTCTCTAAATATTACAAGCATGCCCTAATATAGCTGAACATAAGATTTTGCTTATTTAAGAAATACAGCTACATAGAATCATTTTAGTCTGGGTTCTGGAAGATGTTTCTCATTATACCATGTTAGAGATAATTAGCCAAGTCCAAGTCATTAGATACCTACGAGATAAACAGTAGCAAAATATATCAAAGAAATGCCTATATTCTATCTATAAACACTGTACAGAGCTCTCAGAGGTACATTAATTTAATCCCTCAGTCTATCAAAACTGATAAAGACCTAAGAAATTATGCATCTCTTCATCTTAAAGGTTATGGAAATTCTGAGGATTTTTACTTACTCTTTCATAACTGTAAATATAACAGATTCAGAAGAAACAATGCTTCATTTTCTACTCATACTTGCTTTTAAGACTAGTTGAGAGACAGATTTCAGTTTGCTTGTGGGTAACACTCATGCAAAATGTGACAAGTAGCAAGTACCAGAAGTCAGTGACATAAAAATCTTTTGAGATTTCACAGAATCACAGAATATTCTGAGTTGGAAGGGACCCAAAAGGATCATTGAGTCCAACTCTTAGCCTTGCACAGGCCCATCCCAAAGAGTCACACCATGTGCCTGAGAGTGTCATTCAAACACTCCTTGAACTCTGTCAGACTTGGTGCTGTGACCACATCCCTGGGGAGCCTGTTCCAGTGCCCAGACACCATCTGGGTAAAGAACCTTTTCCTAACACCCAACCTAAACCTGCCCTGACACAAGTTCAGGCCATTCCATCAGGTCCTGTCACTGGTCACTACAGAGAAGAGATCAGTGCCTGCTCCTCCTCTCCAGCTCAGAAGGAAGTTGCAATGACATTTCCCCTCAGCCTCCTCTTCTCCAGGAAGAACTGACCAAGAGAAATTTTCTGTTCCTGTCATAGGACAAAAAAGATGGGAGTTGGGAGATATTGGGCTAATGGCAACATGTCTGATGTGTCTGGTCTTAAAATGGGGGGCTTGTCTTGAGCAGTAGAGTAAGCAGTTTTTCTGCATCAACATTTGGAAACTTGGGATTGCTCCCTGGGATGGATGCTTTCAAAAAACTGTAAGTTGTATATTCATAATAAGAAAGTGTAGAAATCAATTCTCAAAGAGTGTGTTCTCTTATGGAAATGCAGCCAGCTCTCTGAATGTACACAAAATCCTGCTAAAACAAACCACAGCATCATGTATCTTTCTCTTCTACATATATGATGAATAAGGCATGCTAGTCCTACAGATTGTAGCCACAAAGCATAGAAAGGTACAGCTGGTTTTAGCTGTTGTTGAATTTTTGTTTGGTGGGGTTTGTTTCTTTTGCCCTGTTTATTTTTGTCAGCATCTGAATTCTTTCATAGTAAGAGGATGTAAGGAATTAATAAAAGAAATTAAACTGAAAAAAAACAACCAAACAAAAAAACCCCATCCAAAATTAACATTGACATGCTCAGCAGGCCAATACCATTAGACATTGTTCAGAAGGACCTTGTTCTGTTTTAAAATCTGACTGTTGAAGCTCCGGAAGAGTATTTCTTACCTATTCTGCAGACAATAATTCTATTATAAAGTTCATTTGCAAAGAAAAATGCTGGGAAATAATTGTTAATATTTATTTCTCCTTGTATTTTATTTTTAATTCCACTGCTCTAGTACCCTCCCAGTCACTCTTCTGGAACAGAAGGAGCCAATACCAACTTACACACAACCATGAAACAGAATGCCAATTTATGTGTTTTCCTAATTCTATTTTCTGGCCATCTGGCATCCATTCAGAGAATTACTCAAGTATGATGCTCATCAAGTAGCAGCATTTAGGCACCTCATATTTAAATCTCCAAGTTTAACCTTCTCATACATGATCCATCTACAAGAATAGTCAATCTCAGAAGACAATTCAACTTTTTCTAAGACAAGTGTGCAAATTAGCTCACATTTAGACAAATGAATTGAATGAACTTCATGCCGTTCTCCAGTGAGATTTACTTACTCATTTAATGCATTGCTGAATTAGCCTTGATAACACAGAGTGATGGGATGTAACTGTTTACTACTGTCTTGGGTAATACTGTTTGACAGCAGGCATTTGATCAAAAAGGAGTGGGATCACAATCCATAGTTATCAATCCCTGGAACTGACAACAACAGTGCGGATGACACATCCTGTGATTTACAGCAGTAGTGACTTAAAACTAATAGCAAAACTAATTAACCTTTCACAGTGCAGTGTGTGACAGTTCTGCAAGATCAACAGCTTGACAGTTCGACAAGAGCAACAGCTTATGTTGCCATCACCATAGCAAATCTAAACTCCTTGAGTTCTCAAACAGCTTGCAGCAATTTAGATAATAACCATCACCCTTTAATTGTTAATACATTGTTAATAAATATGGTCCCCCAAAAAGACATGTGCTGTCATGTAAAAAAACCACCTATGTATTTGATCACATATATATAGACCTATTTAAGAACTGGCTGCCTACAGTTGGTATGTTCCAAAAGTGAACACAATTGCTGCCGTGCATGTCTGTGGTCCCTTTGAAGTACATCAGTAAGTGTCTATATGATATATATGTAACAGGCAAAATATCACACAATTCAGCTTAAATATCTCTTATCCTTTTCAATTTTTGCTCTAGCATATGTTTGTAGAATGTCCTTTTTCCACTCCTTGTTTCTTAGGCTAAATTAGAAGTGATTATTTTAGTGCTTTACTATACAGTTCTTTGCCACTGCAACAATCCTGCTTTGCACCTGTTTCATCTAAAATTCATCTTTATCCAGGAAAAAGTTATTCAAGTTAAAAATTATTTTTCAGTACCTTGGAAAGCCATATTAGTGTTTTCCTCAAAAGATATGCAGTATTGCTTTCACTGTATTTACTTTTTTCAGAATTGCATTGTAGTATTTTTCATCATCCAATGTACCAAAATGCCTGCATCAGTTCCATTCTCACATCACTTATGACTGATGTTTTCTAAACTTACATAAGGATGCAAAGGGCTGTGACTGGGTGCTGCTTTTTGATTTATTCCTACCAGTGCAACCTTTGGGGTTATCAAATTCCATGAGACGAGGAGGAAATTTATTTCTGTCACACCAGACAAAGAACATTCATGTCCAGCTCAGCCCACTGTGACCTCTTTTGTCAGCTCTTAGTGTTAACACTTCCCCTCACCACTGTATCTCTCATTTCCATTTAAAGAATCAACTCCATGAGCCAATGCACATGTGCTCTGTACTTACACACCTATCAAAGGAAAGGTGTAATGAGCATATATGAGAAAGCTGAGCTATGAGAGGAATAGGAATCTCTTCTGAGTCTAGAAAATTCTGCTAGGTTTTGAAGTGGTCATTTATTTTAGTGCAGTGTTTCATAAGGCTGGTATGAAGGCTTGTTCACTGCATGGTGTGAGATAAATGAAAATTAATATGGAAGTACAAGAAAGCAATCCTGCTTCATGTGCTTTCAGCTTGAGATCATTTTCTTCCCCTTGAGGCTTAAACTGTGAAGCAGGATTGTTTGTCCTACAGAGTATGTGGGGATATCGCACAGTCTACTGAAAAATTCCAGATGCTGCGAAATTATGCTGGAATTTTCAAGCATAGTTTATTGGAAGTATTTATCCTTTTTTTCTGGCTCACAGCATCACAAGTAGCATTCAGACCACATGATCTCATCTTAAGTTGAAAGCACACCAAAGTGAAAAAAGAGGTACAAAGGCAAACACGAGAAAACCCTACCAACTATAGCAAATAGAGTTTAAATGACAGAGAGAGATTAAAAGAAACAAACCAAATATATTTCCCAGAAAAGACTATTATTAACTAAAGATTGCCTGAAACTGTTTATCCTACAACTGTCCATGTTGGGCTTTTTTCATGGTCAAGGACTGGAGAGAGTACAAGAACCAATATTGATTGCAAATCCAGATTTAAACACCTTTCAGGTGTGTCATGTCTTCCTTGGTGGTCTAAGGATTTTATCTCCAGAAAAAAAATGAGGCATTATAATTTTTTCTTGTATCTTTTCCAATAATTCAAAATCCACATTTTAACCAATACAGACCCAATGGACACTCAACACTTTACAGAAAAAAGGCATTATAACAAATTAATGGATAACAACAGGGACATTGTTGGCCTTTCCTTCTTGATCCCAACTAAAATTGATCTATTCTGCTGCTATCACAAGATGAAGGCTTCATTCTCTTTGCACAGTCACAACCATATAACAGAGAGAAATATGCAATTATTGCATATTCAAAGCTATAGAAATGGTTTTGTGATGATTAAATATTGTGAAAGAATCAGTTGCCTCATAACAGGTTCTCTCCCACCTTACATGCAATAGGTGAAATGCAGACCCAGATAAAGCCAAATTACAAATTTATTAATGACTGTAACTAAATTAAATTCCAGTTTATGAGGAGATTTGGGAGCCCAGGTTGTAGCTTTGATTATTTATTAACTTTTTTTCGTGATCCTTCAAAATATTTTAATTAGAAAAAAAGTAATAGAATTGACAACTGCGAAACAACAGCTGTCATTTTTAGTGGGCATTTTTCAAATTTGGTTTTACATTTGTGATACAAGAAGTGATCTTTAAATGCCACTTGGCAACTTTATACTCTTATCAAGAACCTTCTCCAGATGTATCATAATTGTTTACGTTCTGCAGAATTGCTTTGCAGTATGCAACATCTTGGCACAAGCTTCTAGAATTTCCAGTAATGTGTTAAAGCTCCAGCCTGCCGGCACCAGAAACTAGGTAATAAAGAATCCCAGGGGCTTTATGGCTTGATTTCTTTTGAACTAATGCCTAAAGAGAAGAGGAAAGTGAAATAATATTTTCAGTACCAGGACAATAGATACAGAAGCACAACCCCCACTGTAACACCATGCTATTACAGAGAGATTTGAGCTGAGGGCATGGGCTCTGCTTCCATCACCAAATACATTTAGAAGATGTAGTCCTGCTCCACTCTGCCTGGCTTCTGTAAAGCCTTGTGGGAGGACAAGCAGAAGAAAGGCAAAATAGCTTTGCCTACATTTCCTTCTGTGCCTTCTCTCCATCTCTGGACTGATTTAGAGAGAAATTCATAAAACATAGGAATGATGGGCCTGTATTTCTGCCCACATAAGAAGGGTCTTTTAAAGGTCACCATGTTCACTTCCCTTTAAATTGTGTGAATGACATTGCTCCTTGGATGTAAGAAGGTGAAATGAAATGCTGACTTCACAAGTCTTAATTCATTGCCTTTCGATATCTTACTTTTCACACTCTAATGAAGGTTCTCATTTTTTTCTTTTCTTACTTTTCTTTTTCCTTCTTTTTTAACAAGGTAACTTCAGAATCTTGTAGTAAATGTTTATGAAAAGGTGAATTGCAGTGAATGCTATGTAACTTGCAATGACTTCCAGAGAAAAGTCTGTTCTTGGTGGAAAAGGTTTTGCAGAGACAAATACATTCTGAAGCATATAATCTAGTTATGCAAGTGTACTGTGTGCCTCTACCACTTGCTCATCCAAGCTATGCATTATCCTTACACTCTTGACTAAAACTATAAGCTATAACTATAGCTATAGAAACTCAAAGTAAAAAAAACCCACTAAGCACCAAACTTAAAAAAAAAAAAAAAAGTCAGAAAACTCTACTTCTCTCCAGGCTAGAAAGATACATTCATTTTCCTTTTACATTAATGAGGGTTGCTTTTTCTGCTTTTCCAGGTAAAACACAGGTTATGGGTGAAATCAAGATTGCATTAAAGAAGGAAATGAAGACAGATGGAGAACAGCTGATAGTAGAAATCCTTCAGTGCAGAAATATCACATACAAATTTAAATCTCCAGATCATCTACCAGGTATTATACAGAAAATAGCTTCATAATACTTTGAAAACATTACGTAGGTTGTATCTTAAGTCAGTTAACATCACCAATAAATGGGAAAGAAAAATGCTTCTTAGCCAGGAAGACATATTCTATAGGATTCTTTTTTAAGTGCTTTTTTTCTCCTATGAACAACTTTTATGAAAGTAAAAACATTTTGTAGAAGCAAATTAACTCTCAGAAGCTAATCCTCTTTTTAATTTACTTTTGATAGCTAAAATTTAATCCATTTTTAACTTTAGTAAAATTATAAATCCCTTGGTTATTAAAGAACAGTTATATCTAGTAGCAAATTGTATCTTGGTGAAAAAGCTTTTCAAGAACTAAAATCTCATGTTCATAATAATGTTTTCATGCCGAGATAAAGCCATCAAGGTAGTTTATCCTTTAATGACAATGCTGTAAACACAGAGTAACTCCCTTGGATTTAGGGAGTGATTCAATTTCTATACTATGTGAATGAGAACAGAATATGGCTCTGTAAAGCATAATTTTTTTTCACAAAAATTCCCCTCTGTTGAAATCATAAACAAAAATGTTTATTTAAAAACTTCTGTGTTTAACTTACTGAACTGTTCTTCCCTAGACCTGTATGTGAAGCTGTATGTTGTCAATATCTCTACTCAAAAAAGAGTAATTAAGAAGAAAACCAGGGTGTGCAGGCACGACCGAGAGCCTTCGTTCAATGAAACATTTAGATTTAGCTTGAGTCCTGCTGGGCATTCTCTTCAGGTAATTCTGCATTTTATTAAAACCTAATTTTGTATGTTGTCCATGCTCTGCTATGGGCATTTGAGATCAATCTTCTATCCCAGTTGTTTGCTGAAAAGAGAAAGCTACAAAGGAAATAACAGAGTTATACAATAATGGAAATGTTGGACTAGAGGAGACATTAAAAGATGGATTCCTCCATCTCACCACACTAAGGAAGGGTATTTATAGATCAGGCCTGAAAATTTTAGGCTTGATCTATTCTTGAAATCGCCTAAAGAAGGGAGTTATGCATGCCTTCCAAGAATAATTTTCTCTGTATTTAGAAAGTTTAGTGCAATATCAAATACGTCTTTTTTTTTTTTTTTTTAATTTAGCTCACTTATCCTTAAGTATCCTCACAAAGCACAGAGGAAGCACTGATCCACTTTTTTTTTAATTAAAAAATAGTTTTTACATTGAAAGGCTGTTATCTTATCTCTCCTCTCTACTTTTCCAGGCTAAGTCAACTAAATTTGTTTGGTATGTCCTTTTGCCTACATGCTTAATCATTTTATCATTCTCTCCAGTTCTTCAGCTTCTTTAGAAGTCGTGCTACCTAGAATTAGACACAATACTCATATTCTCAGACATTGACAATTACTGCTTATGCCAAGTCAGATATTCTCTGGTACATTTGTAAAGGAGTTGACTTTTTTCCATCTGTGGCACATCAAATGATGTGTGGAACTGCTTCAGGAACAGTCCCTCTCACGTGTCTTAGATGCTTAGACAGATTTGAACATATGGTCAGGCTTGCTGTTTTAGACAGGTAGGATTCAATTTGCCTGCCTTCATTTATTTTCAAATGAATAGTTTGTTGGGAATTGCTGGGCATATCAGCATCCACTTTATGTAACTTTAAATCTGGCAGACCAACCTAAATAAACCAGCTACATTCTGATGACTAAAATTAGTCTGGATTATCTAAGTGCCTACATTAGGCTTATTGGTTACACCATTAAAATTAAAGCCAAAATGGATTTTGCTTAGAGAATAAGGCCAACAAAAACAGATACTGTTTTTCCTGTGTTAAGTTGTCCTAACATCTTATTGTTAAAATAGACTAGATAAAAGGCTATTTAAGAGTTTATATTATCTGGGAAAATCCAAAGTGATCAGTAAAGTCTTGCCAAAGTTTAAGAGCTAAAATTCCTGTAAAAACTTTGCTTCCAGTGGTGGTTTAAAGAGGAAACCATATGGGGTAGGCCAGTAAAGAAGAATTCACAGAGTACTAGGAAAAAATCATCCATCAAATTGTTCAGGAGGGAGATAGTGAGGGTGGTATCCATAGGAACACTCTGTCTGAGACTTCACAACACTTCCTCAAGAACTCTGTGATATATAGAGAAGAGGAGACTGAAGGGAGACCTCACTGCAGTCTTCAACCTCTTCACAAGGTGGCTGAACACTGGAACAGGCTCCCCAGTGAAGTGGTCACATCACCAACCCCTATAAAGTTCAAGTTTGGACAATGTTCTCAGGAACTAGTGTGGTTCTTGAGGTGTCCTGCACAGGGCCAGGAGTTGATCTTGATGATCCTGATTGATTCCTGCCAACTTAGCATCTTCTAATTCTGTAATATGTACTGGGGCTGCTCACCTGTGCTAAGAGAACAAAGGCTGTAAAAGTGTCCAGTAGAAGTATCAAGGAACAAGTTTAAAACAAACAAAAAGTATTTCTACTTCATGAAACTTGGAGTTTGAGCTGTAAAATTTATTGCCGTTATATATTGTGGATGCTAAATATTTTCATATAAAAAGTAACTGGAGAAAATTATTGAAGAAATTTATGGGCAAAAGACCTCATATTCTGTTAAATGTGTACTACCTGTGAGTCAGGAAGTCAATGGTCCACAGATTATAGTAGGTGTTTTGAGAGAATGTCACTAATTGATTGGCTTGTTCTTATATTCTGCCTTATACACTGCCCTCTGGACTTTTGGAAGCAGAATATTTGCCTGGAGACATATGTGACCTGACTCTGTACATCTATTTTTATATGCTCTTCAGACTTATCAGTTGATTTGTTCCTATAGCAAAGCATGAAGCTGGGTCATTTGAATGCTGAATTTGAATGGTGAACATTTAGGGCCAAAGAGATGGACATTGTCAAAAGAGATTTGAAGGAGAGGGAAACAGAACAAAAACAGAATGCATAAAAGAAAAATTAAATTGGAAGACTAAGAAAGAAAAATAGATCATAGAGAGAGAGTCAGAGGAGATAAAAGATGATAATCATTGATGGTACGTTGTAAAGAGATATGAGAACCAACTAGAGGCAGAAAAAAAGACAAGAGACTGCACTCTAAAAATCCACATCAAGAGCTGATTTTAAACCATAAAAATGGGGCCATGGGCTATTGAGGGGAAAAACAAAAGGGGGAGAGAGGGAAGCGAACAAAAGAAATTTTAATTATTGGGTACAGAGTATTGGGAATTTAAAAGAAAAAAGAATCCTGGAGATGAGAAATTAAGACTAGCTGATTCAGGATAACAAAACTGGAATTTAAAGCCTGGAGCAGGGAAGAAACAAGGATGAGAGACAGACAAGCTAGAGAAGAGAGATCCTAGTGTTCCAGCTGGGAGCAGTGGAGGAAAAGATCAAGGACTGAAGTTACCAAAAATTTGATAAAAACTTTCTGTCCCAAAACTGTTGATGTGTCAGAATGAAAACATTCTGCAGAAAACATTTTTACAGGTTTTAGATGGGCATTTTCCTCAATCCCTGGTATCTTTTTCCTTGCTTCCCTGATTTCCCTGTTTCATGGTAACTCACCTGGGACCCTTCTGGAAAGCACTAAGTTCCTGGCTCCTTCACCTTGTTCCCTAGGTGGCTCCTGGTTGACTGCAATTTTAAATACATAATGTCCTGTGTGACGGTAATCAGAAAAACACAGAAGAATGTATCTCACAGATATTCTGGTTTGGCTTTCCAGATTCTGGGTGATCCATTCTTCAGCAAACACTGAACTAAGGGACCTAGAAAGTCACCAGCAGTGGAGGCAGAGTGCCTATTTTCCCTGAGGACAGGTTTTCTTATGAATGGATTTCCGTAATAGTTCAGTGTTTAAGAGTAATTTGGTCTTCCTCCCTCAAACCAATTGACTAATAGCCATGCAGGTGTCTAAGTTGTCCAGGTACATACTTTACTTGCCAGCTGATATCAAAACTGAACAAGGAATTTGAAACACCATTCAGAAAAATCATTGCAAATTTCCTCCCTTTTAAATTGTACTTGTAGTGTAAAGTTTGCATTTTTTACTTTGTTTCCAAAATAAGAATGGAAAATTTTCAAAAATGTTGAAGTTCTTGATTAAGGAAGTTCTAGTTCTTCTACAGTTCTGTTACATGTCTACTGCCATATGGTCTCTTCCAGCATTTTAGCAGATTATGAAATCCCTATGTTTTTTCATTCTTCTTTTAGCCAAGATCTTTGAAATCAAACAACAAAATGCCCCATTTTCTCTCCTGCTGATTCACAGAGAGTGTGACAGCCTCCTCCTTTTATCAGTTACCTCCCTTGCTTGTTGCTTGTTAAGGTCTCCTGAGTGACTGTGAATATTACAGAACTGCTGCTAATCCTATCATAGAAATGCAAATTTTCATTGCTTCTTTTTCTTTTTGAAAAAATTGATTAAAACAAAACCAAACCAAAACAAAAACACACAAAACTCCCCCAAAAAAAACTAAAAGAAGAAGAATTGTGCATGTTAATTCAGTTAATTAATAAGAAAAGCTAACATTTTTCTGAATGTGTATCTATAACTCATGCCCTGAAGTATACATATTATCAAATGCACTTCTCCTAGAAACATATATAATGAATTTATAGATCCACAGAATGAGTCAAGTCTTTCAGAGAAGTGCATGGCATGAACCTGTTTAGCCAGAAAACGTGGCTGTAGGACGTATCAGGGAGAGGCTTGAACACCCAGTCTACATAGCTCACACAAGCACTGGGGCTATTCCTTACCCTTTCCACTCTCCATGGCTGGGTGAGCAAGAGCCACAAGACCAGATCCAATACTGTGTTTCTCATTAGAGAAATATAATGAGTGAGATTTCAGACCAACTCTACATTTTAGGTTAGTCTACCACTTACTGAGGTCACAAACCGGACCTCTGGACTTTTTCACACACTATCTCTGAGTTACAGCCTAAATGCAGGGCACCTGCTGACTTCCATGGACTTAATAAGAGCTGGTACTTCACAGGCATAAAGCTTTACCTCGTAACTTAAAACTTGACCTTCTGTTCATTTTCGGTAACCAGCGGGTGAACAAATTGCTCACTAACATTCAAGATTGTCTTCTAGTTGCTACGTCCAATGATAAAGATATAGAAGAGGGGGAAGATTCAATTTTCACAAGGGTTTCTTTCTGTTGGGAAGGTCACTCTATGTAAAAAGTTATGATCACTATTTCTTGTCTTTGTGTAATTAATCAGAGCTCAACATTTCTGAATCTTTCATGTTTTCTCGTAAATATAGTATGTTAATATGCACATTGATAATTATTTGTTATTATTATTTTCCTAGATTCTGCTTGTCTCCAATGGAGGGAAGTTTATGAAAAAGATACTGATTGGGGAAGCTTATATCTGGCTTGACAAAGTGGATCTAAGGAAAAGAATAGTAAACTGGCACAAACTGTTGGTCAGCTCCACACAAACACACTGAGCAGAGCTGTCTGCTTAGGGCACAAAACCTGCAGAGTCTGCTCTAAACAGCATCACTCCAAGACTATAGTTTGATATCATTGTGTTTAGCTAGTCTTTCAGAATCCAAAGTAGAAAAGAGCAGTCTCTGGGCTACATAGCACACTTAAATGAGGGCTAGTACACTTGTTTTTGCTGCAAAAGACAGCAAAAGGAAAAGAAAATGTGGGCCCAGAAGTTAAAGTGAGGCTGTTTGAAATGAAGACTGATACGAGGGCTCCATGTTGTTGGACTCTTTGTGAAGAGAGTAACTGTGAAGGAAATGATGAAGGCTGGAGGCAGGTGTTAACGCAGAGTTCGGCTGCAGCTGGAGGCAGTGTGATGGAAAGTGCAGTCTGGTGTTCTGTGCAACCAGAAGGAGATCATTTTATGCAAAAGCACCTAGGGTGACTGACTTTCCGAATCTCACTTATCAAAAGTGCAAAACTTGCTCCTCTGCACCTTAGAATCTCTGATAATTTGCTGTAGTGAGATTATGCCACTTGACACAAACTGCAAGGCGTTTGCAAGAGTGGTAATGTTATTTTACATTAATTTTTTTCTTCTTTCTTTTGCCTTCAAAAACTATGCTGTGGAGAATCAGATCTGATTGTTTCATTTGTTTCTGTGTGTTAACAATGGATATAAACCACTCTCCTAGAATGTTACGAATAAAACTATATTAACGGTCTGTAATTTGGGATGTGATTTTAAAGAGAAAGGACAGGATATAAACCACACTGTATCAGAAGGAAAAAATGCTGTTTCAATGCCAATGACACTGTACTTCACCCCACCCTTTGAATCAGGAGGACTAAAACAGTTTGTAATTTAAGAGACCTAAGCACTGGGACTAACACAATTATTGCAAGTAGTCCTTCCATTGTTCAGCAACCAGTCTTGTTCTGAAACTGTATGCAGACAATGAATTCTAGGTTATTTAGTGGGCACTTTGGAGCAGTAGACCCACTGTGGCAACACTGACCTGCTCAGTGCAGAGCTCTGTATCAACTCTAGTGACACCCTTGAAAGGGTAAGGAACAGCAGGGCAGTTCCTGACTGGATGCTGTTGCATTAGAGACAATGAAGAATATTCTCTTGCAATCTCGGGTGAATGTCTGAGTGTAATCCACTCAAAAGCAGGAAAGAAGCAAATAGGAAGGTAACTGGCAACATTTAAGGCTGTGTCAGCACTTTGATGTCTAAAGTTCCACTTTCAGGAGTTTGAAGCTGAACAGTTAGCTCACTTGGGAGGAAGCTACTGCCTAGTATTGCTTAGACTGGTTGTTGTATTTTCCCTTGTACCATTTTTGAAGAAGGGAGAGCTTTTTCTCCCACTCCCAGAAGTATAGCAGTTTCATTAAAAACCAAGAATCAATACAGTACTATCTCCCCTGTTACTCAGAAGTCATTTAATATTTCACATCTTCATTAAAAAGTAGTTTCCCTGGAAATATTATCAAATGACCTTTGCATACTTTAAAAAAATCACCAAATTTTTGCATGTCAGACATTTATTTTTCTTGCCCAATAGCAACATTTCACAAATTATTTAAAGTATATTATGGGTTTTTTTCTGAATATATGTAGTACACTTCCACAGGTGGTGCAAGACCAGCTGAAAATATTCTTCTGGAAAATGTTATATGTTTTATTAAAAAAAAAAAAAAACAACAAAAAAGCCTTAGATTAATCAGTAATTGGATTGAGCATGAAAAAGATGCATCATTTCATTTAATCTGGTGGCACTTCCCACATACAGTTTTTTGGTTTCTTTTATCAACTTAAAATAACAGCATGGAACAGGATATGAGAAGAAACATGCAGGAGATATTAAAGCTACACACATCAAGGAAATTCCTCTTATTGGTAGCCTGCTGGTCACCTGCTTAACTTGCAAGCAGAGCAATCTTGCCAGAATCTTATTAGCTATCTTAAAAACACAACATCACTGACAGTGGAAATAGAATGTGTGCTTTAATGTTGAATTTTATGCTTTCACCAGTATATGTATACCCTACCTCTCACATACTTTAAAAACAGTCTGCTGGAGTTATTGTAAAAATTCTATATGTTTTGATGTTGTGTATGTTTTTATAAGAAAACACTTCAATGACAAAATCCCCAATCAAACCAAAAATTCCTATATATGACATATGTGTTGCTCTTTTGGTGGGTTATCTTGCATTCCTGATGGCTATACTGTGCTTTTCTTTTGAAAAAAGATTCCGCCTTCTGCCCCGCCAAAAAATAATCCTGTGTGAAGTGCAAGCCATGAGGTGTGTGATTTTGTGCAAACTGCTGGTACTTTTGTCCTTGGTAAGATTTGTTATAAAGGCAGCAAGTTGCACTGGTAGTTGCTATGGAGATTTCCAACAGGAATGAGCAGGATCTGGCTGCCTTACTGGAAGCCTGTAATCATCACTCTTAATTGAGAAAGTGGACAGGTGTGCTTTGCTCTCACACACATATAAATGTGGCCAATATTTGTGTTGGACAGCCTTGTTGGGTGGTATAGCTGCAGCTGTAAGGAACAGCTACTTCTGAGGGTAATCAGCTGATAACTGGTTTAATTCAAGCATCTTTGATTCTCTGAACAACACAAAAAATGTTTCTGCATGTTGAAATAGCAGTTTTTTGACTCCTGTCATGAAACACAAAGAGTAGGGTTTGTGAGGAACATGGCACTGCCTTGGCCAGCTGCAGGGCTCCTTCAGTGTCACCCAGGGTGGGCTTGTGTCAGACCTGAGCCCCTGCACTTACTCTTTCCGAGGCAGCATCATTCAGAGATCAGAGAATGCTACCAAAGTGTGCCAAGTTCCTTTATTTGACCAAATTTCTAGGTTGTACTGAAATCACTCTATGCAACACAGATTCATGTTTGAATGCATAGTCCTTTTTTTTGTTGTTTGTTTGTTTGTTTTATGAATGAAGTCAGGAAAAACTCTCTTGTAACAATGTTTTTTAAAAAATAATCAAACAATTACTATTAGTATTTTTTAACTTTTTTGTATATATCTCAGTATAATTCTTTTGCTTTTTTCTCATTAATTTTTTGTTTGGTTTATCTGGCCAAAAGTGCTTAGATGTGGCAACGGCTTTTATCTTTTCTGAGTGATTGATTATTAATGATTTCACACATTTCTATGATTGTTTTGAAGATACATATTGCAGGGAGGCAATAGCAGAGGCATTTTAACTTTTTTAATTCATAAATCTTCTGAGAGAACAGAAATTGAAGCTGCTTCTTTGTTCAAGGCCTTGTATAGTGGAAACAAGCTGAAAAATGAGCAAAAGCACAGTGTGTGTGTTTACAGATGACAGGGATTTATAATGTTATCATTATTATTATTATGCATACAATGAGCAGCAAACAACCACTTTTTTTTTCCAGGTTAAACTAGACTTGAGGGTTTCTATGATGAATGTTGAGCTAGCTCTTTATCATTACACTTTAAAGGGATAGTATCCAGGAGCAATGAATGCTGCTTCTTTATTATTACCCATGGTTTTACATTACATGGATCCTGTGTGGAAGAAACAAAAACCAGCTGAAGTCAATAACAACCAATCTATTGACTTGAACTGGCTTTAAATCAAGACCTAGGAAACATTTGAGTTATTTTTCTGGATGCTGGGTGTTTGTGTGGTTAGGTTGTGGGATATGGTAGCTGGTAACCAGCTGATATTCTTACTTTGAGGATGATGATAAAGAAAAAGAAGACATCTATTATATTGTAAGCTAGTGTGTGCCCAATAGAGATTATTTAATCAGGATTTAGTTTCATGGAGATATCATAAAGATGTTAATAGTATTTTTTTAAATTATTATTTGATTCATAACTGACACTATTTTTAACTAGTTTATTTTCATTGCTACAATGCTGAATGTCCCAGATTCATTATTTGAGTATATATCTAGATATGTACATACCTATGTGAATAGCAGAGAAAATTTGTGTGAGTGTAACTTATAAAGGTAATGAAACAGAGAGGAAATTTAGCATAAGTATCCACCTACATTATATTTAAACTTTAGTCCTACATGCCTTGTGAATTTTTGGGACACCTGGCATGTAGGATGAATTGCTCTTTATGAATACATGTTGCCTTCAGAAGGAAAATAGAAAGAATAAGTGAGACCGGATACTCTCTCTTTAAATCATAAGAAGCATTTTAATGTTTTCTATATGTTCTGTTTTATTAATTTTAAACAAAAAATTAAGATGCAAATATATTGATGAGCTCAAAAGTTATAATATATATAGATATCCATAACTCTAAATAGATTATTTGAGTGAGAGCCGTTTTCTTAATTTGTTACCTTGTAAATAGGTACACATTTTTGTAAAACAGACTGAGTTTAAGTTATTAACTCCATCTGACATCCAAGCATGTGAGTGTGTCCTAATTTGATTGTATCTTATAGATGTTCAGTGATGTGCTCAGGTGCTCAATGATGGCTGACTAGTGTGTGTGCTGTCATGCTACAAACAACGTGTACAGCATACGCAGTGTTTAAAAAAAATCCAAAAAACACCAAAAAAACCTACAAAAGCAACAAAAAAAAAAAAAGATTAGTCCTTGGAGAAATGTAATGTTTCCACAGTGAATGTTGCATGCATAGATGGTGGTTTGTTGATATTCATTTTGGTTTGAATTTCTTTTAATTTTCATTTTGCTTCCAGAATCATCAGGAAAAAAACAAAACAGACTTGTTCTAAAAGTTGTAAAAACTGAAACAAAAGCAGTATGAGAATTGTATAAAGATGCTTGTAAATCTGTCCCAGTTTTCACTTTATGTATAAATTCATGCCATGGTTTTGTGATTGTATACAGGATGTACCTTGAGAACTTATGCAAATTGTGCTCTATAAAGGCTGTTATCCCAGTCTGACAAATAAATATTTAAAATATCTGGTTTGGTTTCTTTTTCCTAATTAACATGAAAACCTATTTCCCATTTGTTGACCACAGTGGTTTTATGGTAATGCTGTACACACTCGCATACTCATCTGTCCTATTTCAGCATTAGCATACCTCCCAGCATATCAGTCATGTCCCACATTTCATTTCAAAACAAGGAATGGTTCAGTCATGAAAACTTTTCTCCAAACAAGTCAGAAACAGAATGACTTGCAGCTTGTTGATATCTTCATGCAGACTCATCTCTGGTATCAAATATAGACAACAGATATATGTGAAGGAATGTCCAGACGTTTGTCTCCTCACAGTGAAAAAAAAGTGAATTACAAATGTAGCCTAACTCTGTATCTTTGTAAGTTCCTGATGAAGACAAGAATAAGAAAGAATCTGATAAACCCTAAAGGGATTTTCTCTGGCTCTTTCCTCCAGCAGAAAGAAGGTTTCCAGGAGCAATATATTTTAGAACTTACTATAAACAAGAAGTCAATTTTTTCAGCCATCACTTTTATATTACTGAATTTTATCTGACTTGTAGAACATCTGTGAGGTTTTCCCATTGAGCCTGTACTTCTGAGCCATGTCTGGATCTGTATTATATTTCCATAGTTTCCATCTTTGATACAAATAAATAAAAAAAGGAACCATGCTCCCCAAGTAAAATAAACTGTTGTTTGAGGCTGGCACCTGGAATACAAAGCCTGGAATTTTTTTTCTGTCAGTTGATGTTGTTTTCTCAAAAAAATAATGTAATGGGAAATAGGCAACACCTTAAGAAAAGGAGTGCCCTTTTTCACATTAGCCTACTTGCTACAGCACTGACACACACTGATTTCTATTAAGGCCCATGTGGAGCCAAACTCCAGTCTTCCCAGTACCTGCATTAGTAACTGAGGGGTACCTTCAGGGTACTTTGGGTACCTCTGCCTGAGAATATAGTCATGGCTACAATAAACTCTTCACCCCACATCCAGCCTCAATTTTCTGCATTATCGTTTATTTTGATAAGGAAACCCCTGCCCAGCATGCTGGCCCTCTGGAAATGGTTAGAAGGCATTTCTGAAGTGTTAAGGAAGAGAGAGCTGAGTGGAATTAGCTGCTGTGGAAGCTGTAGGTTTATCTCAGTCTAGCTCCAGGAAAACTACTTTACAGAGAGAAAATCTCAGTGTCCCTTCACAGAAACAATGATTAAATAACATGTTTCTTTTTAAATAATTAACAATATTTAACACAAATGTGTGTTTATTCTGTTAGAGCACTCAGCAAAGTGCATAGTATGCATGAATTATTTCCTCACAGTGCTATTGTGGGTTTAACCTAAAAGCTGCATGGGGCATACAATGTGAAAGTGGGAACAGGGCAGTCCATGGAATATTTTTAAAATAGGCTGGATTTAATAGAGAGAAGTAATTGAAAAATATACACAGAGATTCATCTTAGCATTCCGGCTCTGAGGACAAGTTTCTCTGGGACTCTAGCAAGAATATTGAAGCAAATATTGACATTATTCTTTGTGGACAAAGAAGTATGAAGAGAGGCTTGAGAGCATTGGATGTACTTGGGTTGGGGAAGGTAGGGTTAACAGGAGGTTACAAAAAAGACAGTAGTAGACACTTGGAGGTGTGCAGTGACAGGACAAGAGCCAACAGGCACAGTTTTCATCATGAAAAAATTCTGCTTATATGTTTGGAAAAAAGAATCACATTTGGGTACTCAAACACTGGAACAGTCTGCCCACAGAGTTCATGGAATCTCCATCCTTGGAAGTATTTACAACATCTGGACAAGTCCCTGAACAACCTGATATGTCTGGACTTGCTTTGAGCAGGTGTGGGGAATTTGACTAGATGACCTGCCACTGTCTCTTTCAAACCAAATGACTATCTGTGCCTCCAGACTTAATGTAACAGTCCAAAATTACATATTTGTATTATCACTTCATTTTTTAAAAATACTCAAAGAGAATACTCTGGCTTAACAGATGTCAGATTCATTAATATACATTACATTTTAGATTGATCATCAGGGTTAATTTGTGCTTGTGATATGAAGTGCTTCTGTACAAAGAAGGAAGAGAGAAGCATCCCTTGTTTGGCAGCAGTATAATCCCACTGGTCCTGAGTGAAATTCACTGTTGGCCAATATAAATCTTTCACATCAAAGAGCTTCAAATCCTGTTTGCTAAATTGCCACTGTCAGCTGCAATAAAAAAGTATATTCCAGTTTTGAAGTTACTAGTCTACCAATGGCCTTTCTGTTTTCTGGTCAAAAAGGCAAAAAATAGAAAGGAATGAAGTGAACATGATCAAAAGGACTATATTCTGCCGGACTCATGGAGGCCAAAATATATGGTCAGCCAATATCTGTGATGTGTGACCTAGTAGCCACATCTGTACTCATTAAAAGAAGCAGTGACTTGGTTCACCCTTTTCCTGGAATGGATTTGTCTGTGCTTGAGCATCCCAAAACAAGACTTGTGTGTGTTACTTGATATCTCACAGCTGGGTCAAGGGATGTGCCTATAACAAAATGGTATGGACAGCTTGCAAGTCAGCTCTACAGCCTGTATCCTATGTGGAAATGATTCTCACTGAATATAGCATTACATCTGAAAAAAAATTCAACAGTCCTTAGAAGACATCACAAATAGGAGCCATGCAAATGTTTCAGGTGTCATTTAAAAAACCCCAAACTTTGGAGGTTGTGTAATCTAAAACCACTAAAATATTCAAGAGAACTATTACTATAAATCCCCTCCTTCCCATTTACCCTGGCATAGATCCAAAAAAAAAGAGAAATAGCAGAAAATCACGAACTCAAAGGGCTGATTTACTGATGGGTTGGGTAATGGAGTCACTATCAACATATTCCTGTTTCTACTGGGAACATTGCTGTTTTGATGTCTGGCTGCTAAGTGACCCAGCCTCGACAGGATTATTAATGCAAAAATATTTGAACAAGATGGATATTAAAATAACGATTAGGTGGGTCCACTGTGAACTACTGTACAGTGAAACAAGGTCTTAAACACTGCTGCCCTATTTCCTTGTGCATCTAGTCCATTGTTTTTTTGACATCAGTCAAAACAAAAGTCAAAACAAAAACTCTCCTTAGACTTGTCTTCTCACCCTATTCTTGGTTCTAGGAGTAGCTATGGCACACACAAGACTTCTCCTACTCATGAGGGAACAGTAGAATTTCAGAAATTAGGTTTCTTTTCAGAGGTATTTTGGTTGGTGATGTGTTTGACCTTCATTATTGAAAGGGCCATATCTTTTCTTATTTTTTTCCCCAAACTAGGTCGCTTTCCTGTGTTCTGAAATAGAGTTAGGACAGTGTGCAGTACTTCAGTGGGGAAAAAGCCCAGAGATCCAGGTTGTTGCACAGTCCTACCTCATCCCTCCCACCTCAGGAGCCTTTAAGCCAAATAGAAAGACCCAGTGCAACAGTCAGCTACAAGTGGGATGCAAAAGTCAAGTAGACAAAGAAGAACTGTAACATTGTGGTGAAAGTGGAATGGAACTAGTGCAGGGCCTAAAACCCTAAAACAGTCCTCTTTTATGGGAGAAGGCAAAATCCACACAATGGCACACCTACTGGAAATTCTCCAGATTTTAACTGTGGTCTGTTCACTGGGTTGTGACTCTAACTGTTCTTATACATAGGAAGTCCTTGATTAATTAATTTCTTATTATGAATTAGAAATGTTACAATTAATTATTAAATTAATTTCTGAGTTTATTGCATGGCATATGCTTAAGAATAAAAACCAGTAATGGTTTTGTTTAATATTATAGGTCCCAATTCATCATACAAAAGTAAAAATTCTATTCAATTGATGATTAAAGGGAGGATTTTGGACAACATTCCATGCTAATGCTATAAGAAGAAATACCTTTGACATCTCCCACTCAGCATAAGAAAATGACAGAGTACTGTTAGTTAATAGACAAAGATTTAAAGTCTCACTCCCATTATTAATTAAACACTAGTTATTATTATCTACAAAGAATAGCTGAAGAGAATGCAATAAATACAAATCATGAAAGAAGAAGGTATCTTCCATGCATTGCATTGAAAACTTTCCCAGGAAAACAAATACTGGGGGGAAAAAGGTCCTAGAGATGGGGATTGGACTTGTATATACACTCATTCTTTCCATATCTAACCCAAATTAATTATCCCTGAGTGGCATTTTAAAATATACAGGAATAAAAACTGTATAGTTTTAGGCTTTTTTTATGCTGATGAAACAGGCCATTTGAAAGTAAGTCCTGATGATGTTGAGAAATTTCTGCTTCCTTGTGGTAATACAAGGGAATTTGTGATTTTTTCAGCCAGTTACATTTTAAGAATTACCAAGAACAATAAAGATTATTGCAAAAGTTAACCACCTATTTCATACATGGAATCTCCAGAAAGTAGGAAATGCTGCTCCTTTTCTTTTACAAGAAGGGAGCTGAAGCACAAGAAAGATACACGTTTTCCTTGCTCATCTCTCCTTACTCAGTCCCTTCCTCTATGAGAAAATTACATAAAAGAAAATCTGATTTCAACTCTGTGTTCTGAAAATCAAATTAATAAAACCTGAAATAATTTTTTGTATCCAAAGAGAGGAGGTCAAAATGGAAGCTGAAACTAAAGGGCAGTAAGCAGTCATTTTGACAGCAAGTGTCTGGAGCTTGCATGTTGTCTTTGAAGCAGATTTGGGCTGAACACATTTGGGAAACTTCTCAGAGCTGCTTGCAGTCTCTGCTCTAATTCACTGTGGTAATACCAGGCTCATTTTCATCAATGGCTCTGAGAACCCTGAGGAGATTTTGCAACCTGGGGACCCTTGATTCTTGCTTCATCCTAGGTATTCAGAAGATGTAATAAAAATATATAGTTAGCTACTTGAAAGCTAAGATTGACTTTCTTAGACTATATTGTGTTCTCAGTCTCATCTAGTGAGACTCCAGGGCACAGTAGATTTTAGTATTATTTTCGTCTTTTCATTATTGTACTATAGATAAAAGGATGCAGGCATGCTAACTTTTGAGCAGCTCTTTTACCAGAGTTCACTCGATGTCCTCTTTATTCATTTAATACTAGTGGTTTCTGCACTATTGCTACACAGAGAGTTTTTTCTTTCTAGTTCTAGTTTATACTACACAGGCAGGAACCCCTCACCTAGCTCACTCCTTGTCTCCCACGAGCATATGACAATGGTTCCTCAGCTCCTTGGCTTGGATTAACTCTATATTCAAGCACAAAAGTGCTGCACAGCCTTAGAGGCCTGCATTGGAGGCATTTAAATTTAGGTAAAATAACTGCCACTTAGTAAGTCTTAATTTTCTTTAATTAATCACAAAATTGCAAGCCAAGGAGCTTATAGTTTTAGGACCAGTAACAATGCCTGGTAAGTAAATAAGAGTGATGTGTTCTAATGAAAGTAGATCCTGTACACAGTTTGAAATCCCTTTTCCTTGACAGACAGACTGATTGATATTGTATGATGTTGCTTTAGGAAAAGAATCCCAGAGCTTCAAACTGTCTTTGCTTAACATCACTCACAAAAAATCTGAGCTGTTCAAGACATTGGGGTAACATCTAAAGATATCCGAAATGAATCTCTTCTGGTTTGTTTTGCTTAAAGGCCAGACTTTCTTTGACAAGCAAGTGTATGTGTTTTCAATCATTTTTATCATATTTCAAATTACCTAGTGTAGTAAAGAGGCATAAAACATGTACAACATGCACTCTAAAAGCTCAGAAACACACACAAAAAACCTAAAGAGGCAATTTCTTCAAACATTTTTTTCAGCTACAATTAAAAAAAATATTTTTAAATGACTGAATACTGACAGTCCTGGAATCAGTGTTCCCAGGAAGCATTATACTGCTGAATTACCTACCTCTAAAGAGTGGGTAGTGCACACATGCTAAGGAAATGTGGCTTAAGTCCCTGAAAGAGCAGTGCTTGGTGATGTGGATCTCAGCAACATTTACATACAGATTCACATAACAATAAAAAAGCTAGTCTGTGCTTTCTTAATGATGTGTTTGGAGAGAAACATAGCCTTAATGCATTAAAAGCTTATTAAAATCAATAAACAGGCTTCAAAATTACATATGACAAGATTTTCTTGAGTAAAAGCTTGTGTTTGGAGCAAGAGCTCTTTTCTCATTCATACTATGACATTTATTAAGATTTTCAACTCAATGTGATTTTACAGACCATGTAGTTCTCCTGCCATGAGGCTTCTTAAAAGTATCCGCAAGAATGAAATTAGGTTTATCATTTTCCTTAAGCTTATTTTATACATCTTGTTATGATCAACCCAAAGAGTAAAAGTTTGAGGGCATAATATATCAATGTGCCTACACAGAAACTCCAAAGGGCAATATTAATCATTATAATAAGCTCTCAAAGACAAGGCTTAATCACATAATATCATCAGTTTAATAATGGAGTAGTTGCTAGTATATAGGTCAACATAAGAGTCAAGGGAAACAGAAAAAATCTTTGATTGTAGTGTTAATGAAGGAGCAACGTAGCAATATTATAAAGTCTGACGCCCCTAGGAAAAATTATTCTTTGTATCCTTGTGTTACCTTGAAAAATTTTTACAGGCACATCTTTATGCATGTTCCAGATAGAAGAAATAGAGAGTCTCTGTAGAATATGTTCCACAATTTTTTTTTTTAGAAAAATACTTAGCATTTGGGAGAAGAATGTCAAGAGTTGAAAGGTTCAAACTGACACTTTCAGTTCTATTTTTAATATCAGTGATGAATACTAATGCAGCAAATAATTCATCAGTATTTTCTATTTTTCTGAATCTCTTAAAAACACTCCTGCTACAGCAACACCAAGTAACAACATCAAGTAGCAGCATTTTGCCAGTACTGTGTGACTTAGTTTAAGATCTGATGCATTAGAGATTGCTCTGATTCAGCACTGTGCTATCAGTCACCTTACTGCGTGGGGAGCTTGAAGCAGAAAACACACGTACACACATGCCCACACACCTGCTTAAAATTCTGATGTACTTAACCTAGTTACATAGTAAAAGATAACACGTTAGAGATGGCTGCTGAGTTACAGCAGCAAAATATTGGGAATGACAAAGAAAAGAGAAGTGCTTGCTCTCTACCAGAGGAGGAGCAGGACTCGCTGCACATTCCCAACAGCTCTGCCCAGCATCCTTCACCAGAGAAATGGGGCTGGAGGGATCCTGCTCTCCCTCTTCTGCTTCTGCCTTCTGCTCCTGCAGGAGCTGTGACTGCACTTTATGCCTTCTTGTTACCTCCTTTGTGCTTTCTTGCTTTATGGTCATGAGTACATGCTTGCTGTCTCTGCTGTGCCCGAGCCTGATTCTGCCAAGCTCTCAGGGCTGCACCACTTCAGTGAGCACATGGGATTTATATTCATGCCTTTAGGACCCCTGGTGTCATAGTATGCTTGTACTCTTGAGGCCTCTGCTTATAGACAGGAAAAAAGACAGAAACAGTAACTTGTATGCCTTGAAATTAAATCCAGTCAGTAATTACAAGTCTCTAGTGGATTCAGGCCATTTTCTAATTGCACAAAAATGCAATCCTTATTTTAATGATTGTGATACACTTTATGTCTACAAGCATTCAAGAAAGAATCCTAGAGCCCAGCGAAATCCTGTGTGGACTTAACCAAATGGGGCATTGCCCATAGGGCAGCTTCTCACAACCACCAGGTCCAGCCATGTAGTTGCAGTACCTATTTAAACCTCACATGACAGCAGGGCCTACGGCATTCACTACATTGCTCAAAATCCAGAGTAGTAGTGGAATTAATCTTCTTAAAAGTTTAATATTGCAAATTTAGTTTGTCAGAGTTGAATGTTAAGCCTGACTAAAAAATTATTAAAGATTAATTAAAAATTAACAAAACAAAAAGAAGAGTGGGATCTTGCTTTTTAAGAGAAAAAGTGCTCTTTGAAGACATCCTTCTCAGTCCAACCCAGATGCCTTCATGTGTTAAGAAGTGTTAGCAACCCAGGAAGGTATCTGTAAAAATGATATGCTGGAGTCTCTATCGACATTCCTGATTTATTTGTGTTTATTCACACTGTTAAGCAGTCACCCTTGCAAGGAATCAGACGAGGACAGAGTATGGTCTTTTAAACAATAACAGTTGTAAGTACAGATTTTTGACAAATATACTTTTTCACATCTTTGTAGATGGCAGTAAAAGTAAGCAAGCATATGGAAACTCCAGGCTGTGTGCACAAGTTGCTGATTTAGTTCTGTGCTAACCAGAACAGCAATGATAATAATTTTGAACAGCTATTTTTATTTGTAAAAAAATTATTAATTATTGCTAAGATTCCCTGGTGTTCTGAATTTTAATATGACTTTTTAATCATAGTCTTGGGTCTGTGATCCATTTCCAGGATCAGCTACAGGTCAGCCAGTCTTTGAAAACCTTGATGCAAACTTCAAAAGAATATGAAAAATGCTGACTAGGCAAGACCCCAGAGATATGAGCAAAAAGAGTAAATGAATGAGCAAACTCTCTAAGGAAGAAAACCCAGGGGCTGGAAAACTCCCTGTAAATATGTCTTACAATTTTTACCTAGAACAGAGTTGAAGATGAGGACAATATGATTACCTGTTATGGTAATACAAATATGGAGATAAAATTAGGGAAAAAAAGACGCTCATCTAAAATTATTAACTAAAAATAACATTTATAATCATTCAATGCAAAAATTCTTCTATTAATTTCCATGCATTTTAAATTTTAATAACAGCAAGGTGACTACCCAGGATAGCCCAATTAATTAATTTTTATATGTTATTTAGAATAAAGGCCAATTATAAGCTGCAGTTCTAAGACCTTTTATTACGATTTGTGGAACTCACATGTTTAACACTAAATTGCACATCGGATTTTTTTCTGCTGACTTCTAAAGGTTGTGTATTCTAAAGTTAGCAGCAGATGGCAGCAGTGCCAGCAGAATGGCCCTCAGGTTTCGTCCTCGGGCATTCAGGCTAGAGAGAGCAAGTTTTGTAACTTGCAGAAGGTGTCAAGGAGAGAAGCTACCGTCTGATGAGTCTGTACCTTAATTCTAAGGCAAAATTTACACAGAAGTATAAAATTGTGTTCTTTCTCCTTAGAAAATATTATTTGGAAATATATGTTTACAAATGTTCTCTTTGCTGTGTCAGGGCTAAGGAACTCTTGGCTTTAAAACGTAGCAAAAGTTATGAGTGGGTCTAATCCTTTGTCAGCTACAATTTTCATTAAAATCTTTCTCATTAAAATGAGCAAGAAATTCGTTAGACCAAGAATTTTAAGGCAAGAAGTTAACGTGACTAAGATGTAATCAATACACATATTTATTGAATTTGTTTCTGAAGTCCTGTGCTAGCTCATGTTACTTTTTACAAGCTTGAGGTGTTGCTGACAGGCCAAGCTGTTCAGCAGTGATGATGTTACAATCATCAGATCTATTGGATGTACAGGGCTATGGAATGTACAGGGTTCTTCTTTTGAAGTCCTAGACTGTGTAGCTGAAAATAATGAAAAAAACTAACCAGGAATCCTGCTGAACTACAACTGATACATGGGGCAGGAGGGGGTTGGATTTTATTTACTCTTTTTTTAATGAAGCATTTGCTCACAAAGGGTTACTTTTTGAGGAGCAAAAGGCTTCAAAGTATCAGGAAAAAATATTTTTAAAAATAACCATTGCAACATTAACTGCTTGCTAAATGCCCTCATAGTCATGCACACTTCGCAAGACAAACAAAAAAGCATTTTTAATACTTTTTATGATGATGCTTGACCCTACTCTGAACAAGAAATAGTGTCTTATTGCACACACCAGCCATTTACTCTTTTCTGGCAAAATACCCTACAAAAGAGCATCCTGTTCTCACAGAGGTGTCCTCAGACAATTTTTCACCATACTTGTATTCAAGTATAATCATGATATGATAATAGATATTGGTGTCCGTGGAGGTGTGACAGAACATTGCCAGCAACATCTAGGTCCAAAAAAATCTTTAATCTGAGACCAAGCACTCATCAGTTTCTTTGTCTTTATGTACATGCTTCTTTTTTCACTTGTAGTATTTTTCCCAGATCTATAAGCAATTACATTATTTCACAAGTGGTTTTCATAAAAATTGGTAGAATCATGCTGTTGAAGAATCCACAGGATCAAAATATGATTTCTGCCAGAAGGGACCTTAGAAGATGGTGCCGTATGTGTTTTGACAGCTCTGTTGAGCCTGAAGCACAAAACACAACAGTAAGTACTGAAGAAAACTTCACCACATCCTAGTAACACACATTTTCTAACATCAAAACTGGTTTTCTCTAGTCAGTCATTGCCTGTCAGATGTAGATTTAACTATTCCGTGCTGTCAGAGAGGGAAAAGAGAAGGCTTGGCTATGGAAGCAAAGGGGGAAAAAGACTGTCTGTTTTCAGAGTGATTCTGCAACAACATTGAACATACTGCAAGTAAGACTATGCAAACATGCTGAAGTGCAACTGCTTGAGTCTCTCCACAAATTCATCAAAAGTTTTGTTTCTGTTTTAATATTTATTCTGTTAAAAAGCTGAAAATAGTAAAGATCCACTCCTCCAGCCCCAGCTAATGTATCCCAAGCAATTGGGAATTCTGGTAACCGAAATGAGCTGGAGATTGAAACTTCAGGGGAAGCACACAGTAATCCTTTCTGATTGGATTCACAAGGTTATCAGTTACGAGCAAATACTCCTTCTTGCCAGGAGATGGTGCCACAACTCCAGAAAACGTGGATATGTGGTTTTGATTTTTTTCAACAGGAAAGCAGAAGTACTAATTTTAACACCGCTATGCAGAATTTTTAAACCTTAAACAGTTAAAATGAGAAGAATACCTACCCATATAATATTGAGCCCCAGTATTGTTTCTGTTTTGAATGTTTGCTAAATTTTTCTGGTTTGCTTTCTTGCTACTTTGTTTTCTGTATAGGAAATTACTCACACAAATAAGTCCAGTACATAATCCAGAGTTTGTTTTCCTTGTCTTGGTTTGTTCTTTACCTTAGTTTAAATCAGAAAATATTGGGATTTATTTTTTTTTAAATTAATTTATTGAAACTACAGTTAGAGGGATGATCCAAATACTGATAGCTCTTAGAATTTGATAGTGAACCAGACAGATAGTTTTGATTGATACATAATGTAGCACACTTGATTGCAGAATTAATTTGAAAACACCCAGAGAAAACAGAACTGCTTTGAGAGTTTTAGGATCATTCCAGAACCTCCTCTCCAGTAAGTCTAGCAATTCTTCAGTCCAGCATTTTGCATCAAATCAGAATGGCCCACATGAATACACACATGCTCTGCACTTTTCCTTGTGGCTTTCATTTTATTGTTCATTTGGGAATATTTTAACCTTAAAAAAACCCACTCACCCTGCTTACAGGTATTTTACAGATCTTGGAAAAAAAATTAGCAAAAGCTATGGCCATTTAGCAGTTTCTTAGACAAAGATCCAACATCATAAAAAAAGGAAAAAACAAAAATGGGACAAATTTAACAGACATCAATTTGGCTAGTTCCATAACTTAGCAGAGCTGTAAATATTTTCCAGGCAATTAACATCTGATTTTTTTGGTATTTGCTACGGGTCTGCCAATTAGAACTGAGAGTTGTTTAGGATAAGGTATTTGGTCATGAAAGGATCTTACTGGATGGATCAAAGTGCACTGCTGAGCCAGACCTAGATTAAACAAGCCTATTTAAGCTCAGGCATGGGAACAGCCTGACGTGCTGGAGCATTCCAAGGATATATTCCTGAATGTCCATGTGGGTAACCTGAGTTTCACCTGAGGTCAGGTTATTCACAGTCTAGCTGCCTGTTTAGCAGGTGCCAGAGGGACCCTTTTAAAGCAAGTTCCAGGTTGTCTAGCACATGCTTGATTATACACAGAAAAACCCCAAACGGGTGCAGTATGGTCTGTCTCTCCTACTTACAAACTCAGAGATTAACAGAGAACCTCCTTTCCCTACCAAAACTCTAATGGCTGACTCAACTGAAATCTTATACACAGCATATTCCAGATTTTATATTTCCTTCTATCATGCTGCCCGTTACTAGGAGCTGCTGTCCAGTGTAAAGCATAATCTTGTAGTGGTATCAAGCTAAAGTTATTTTACCCATCTTTGTTAAATTTGTTATGCATTTTATGTCATTTCCTACAATTACCTTGGTTTATTTTTTCAGAATTTTTAGCCAGTGACCCGTGTCAGAAACCTAAGGTATTGACAGATCTGAGGTAACAACTTCCAGATTTCTTGAAGATATCTATTGGCAGACTTCTTTTAGATATCAAAGATTTCATGTCACCTTAAATTATAACGTTTGTTATTATATTCTCACAATCGGCAAAAACATGTTTATGCAAAATAAGTCTTACTAGTAAAAAGAAGTTCAACAATAAAAGAGTAATAATTGTCCGTATTTTTAATTAAAGATTGCTAGAAATACTTAAAGACAGTATTAATGCTTCTTCAGGCTTTTTACTGAGATTGCAAGGCCTCAGATTTGAGGCTTCTCTGACTTGTCTGCCTGACTTGCCATGACCTACAGCTTTGTTTTAACTTACCAGTGATGAGTTTGGAGCTGCACAGAGGTGCTCTTAGGGGTAAGAAGGAGAAAAGACAAATTGGCATTTTGTGTCTAACATGCACAAGCATCATGGCATAGAGTATATTCAGGGGTAGTGTGGAGGTACAGAACAATGAAGACAAAAAGGTGCAAATTGGTGTTAGCAAACATTTAGAAATGGCTCTGTGCTGTGCACCTGGTGGGTGATGTGACAACAAGCCACATCCAGTGCAGGAGGTCAATAAGGCCTGACAACAAATGGCTTAATCAGCTAACTGCTTTCCTAAAACAGAAAGAGAGAAGTACAGACAGGGACTAAATCTTTTCAAATTTCAGATGCTTGGAAGCTTGGATGGATTTTCCCAAAGCGTGCTGCACAAAGTGCACCAAATCCCATCCATGGAGAGATGTTTTCCCTTGTGATCATCTGTGTTGTTATATAATTTCCTTGTGAGAAAACTCTGTTCCTAAAGGATATTCTCATGAGAGCTTCATCACTGTACTGTCAGATATAGGCAAGGCTAAGCAGGTGCCGGTGCCAGACATGGCCTGCTTTAGATCACTGACTCCTCCAACACAGTCTGGAGAAGAAAAGGCTTCAGTACTGAAAGTGGGCTTATGAAAAAGAGGGAGAATGACTTTTTACAAGGACAGGTAGTGCTGGGACAAGAAGGACTGTTTTAAACTGAAAGAGTAGACATTATATTAGATGTTAGGAGGAAATTCTTTACTTAGAGGGTGGTGAGGCACTAGGTTGCCCCATCCCTGGAAGTGTTTAAGGCCAGACTGGATGCAGCTTGGAGCAGCCTGCTCTAGTGGAAGGTGTCCCTGCCCATTGCAGGGGCGTTGGAACCCGATGATTTCTAAGGTCCTTTCTAACCCAAACTATTCTATTACTCTGTGATAATAATTATTAGACTCTTTAGATGTTGATTACACTAGAAATAAAAACCTGGCTTTATATAAATATAAGATGTGCTTCCTCTTTTCCAATAAGCAATATTTTCAGTGTAGCACTGTCTTCATCTGAATGAATCATGGATGGACACTCCTGAAGTTTGATTCCTCTGTAACTGAGTAAGAATCTGAATTTCTCTTCTTTGCTCCAACATTGCAGCTTTCTCACCTCCCCAACAGCTGTAGTGGTGAAGATCCAGCTCCTTCTAAACCTAGCAGACTGCCAGAGGTAACACTACGATGTTCACTGTTCTCTGTGTATTATTTCGAATTTTCAAGTCTGGTGGTAAAAGTTTGAATAGGGCTTTTCTTTCCATGATACAGTGTTTCTACACTTCTCTCAATGTCTATCAGTGATAGCCTATGCAATTTAGTATGTACTAGAGCGTGGGTGTCTAGCAGTAATTTCTGGAGACAAAGCACTGTGTCAGTCATATTCAGTTATCAAATAAATTATACAACATCACAGTCCCTTTTGAATTTGCATGAGCACTCCAAAACATATGTAAGAGGCTACACAATAACGATTAATATTTCTAAAAAAGTTAAATCACACTATTTCCAATCTCTAAGACTTTGTCTTAAGAGGAAACAGACAATATTTTTTCAGTGATCTTGGGAGCTAAGATTCATAATTCTACTGGATACACAAAAGGCAAACTCCTAGTGGTATTGCTTTAAAGACATACTGTTATGTTTTTCTTCTCTACTAAATTGTTATGGAAATTATGCCTCTCTCTTCCATCCAGAAGATACCTTATCATATGTATTTCTTTATTCTTCCTTCCCTGCCTCCTGCCCTTTTCCTGAGAATATACAACCTGCTCCACAATAATCCAACACCTTTTCTCTCAGAGATGACCTTATCAATACCTATCTACCTAAAAATATGTTTTCAATTTCTGCTTGGCTTTAAAATGTGCCAAGCCTATCTTAAATCTGAAGAAGGGCTTTGACACTCAAAGGTTTGCCTAATTTTTTCCAGCTAAACCAACTACTCTGGTGAAACACAGACCTAATTTTCCTTGGTAATAAATGTCAGCAAAGGTATCTTGATGAATTGCTTCATCTCTCTATGGAAACTAAGGTTTCATCAAAGGAGTTTAGAAATTGTTCTGCTTTGGCTCATAAACTGAAGGATTCTTAGTGTTTTGTTTGTGTGAAGAAGGCACATGGTATTTACTGAGCCATGATACAGTCCTGTGATTTGAGGAGTTCATGACTCATTCACACCTAGTATTTTGATGTCTAAATGGTAAATTTCTCCTACTCCAAATTTACTTAGTTACATGCTGATTTTGATTTGGCTGCTAAGCCTGTTTCTAGAACTACACCACCTGTAGTAAGTTGTCCCCCAAATACACAAATATGTAACAAATTGCCTGTTATGAAAATGTCTAGTATATATTATTAATGTAAAGGGTTTTTTTTATTTCTGACAGTCATATTTCCTCTTTCATTCTTGCATCTTTTTCACGGATGAAAATAATCTCTCTGCAAATTTGGATTTTTTCCCATTTCAAGGGCAACAAAAATGATACTTACAATGAACACAAACAGGTCTGTTACTGTAGAACAATAACTTTCTTTTAGCTTGCACCCCTTCATGTTGTCTGTACCCAAGACTAGGTTAATAGCAGAGGAACTGACAGTACAAGTATAGGGTAATACCTTTTGTTCCTGGGGAATGCCAGAAATCACAGCTCCATACTATTGTTCATTAAAGCAATGCAGCCCCAAGAGCTGGGCAGATTCTTATTCAGGCACAGCAGAGACAACATGAATCATACTAATTACATGTAAAACACCCCATAAAGCATGACAGCAAAATGGCAATAACATTAAGGTATAAAGGACAATCACAGGCACTGCAGGAACAGAGGCATAAGCAGAAGAGGGAGAGAAGGATCACTCCAACAGTTCTTCCCTGGGTATTGATGCTGCACCTGGGCAATGCTGTTGGGTATCTGAGCAGATCCTTCTCCTTTGGTAAAGAAAGAGAGCTCTTCTTTTATTTGTCATTCATCACATTTTGCTGCTGCAGCTCAGCAGTTCTCTCTAATGTGTTATCTTTTACTGTGTAACTAGGTTAAGTATATTCAGAATTTTAAGTAGATTTGTGGGGGTGTAGGGGGGGTGTTTGTGTTTTCTCCTCTAGCCTCCCTGTGTAGTAAGGTGATTGGCACTGCAGGGCAGAGTCAATAACTTGGATGCAAAAGTTCATAGAATCATAGAATAACCTGAATTGGAAGGGACCCACAAGGACCATTGAAGTCCAACTCCTGGCCCTGCACAGGGCAGCTCCAAGAGTCCGAACATGTCTTGAACTCTGTCAGGCTTGGTGCTGTGACCACTTCCCTTGGGAATCTGTTCCAGTGCCCAACCACCCTCTGGGTGAAGAATCTTTTCCTAATACAAAGCCTAAACCTTCCCTGACACAACTTCAGGCCATTCCCTCGGGTCCTGTCACTGGTCACCAGAGAGAAATCAATGCTGCCCCTTCTCTTCCCCTCACAAGAAAGCTGTGGACCATGATGAGGTCTACCCTCAGTGTCTTTTTCTCCAGGCTGATCAAACCAAGTGACTTCATCTGTTCCTTGTATGACACCAGCACAGAGCACAGCAGGATAGTCACCTGTTCTGACCATCTGGAGATGATGGGTTTGATGCACCCCGAAGCACTTCTTTCTGGCCTTTTCACTACAGATGTGGAAACAGCAACATCTTCATGAATAATTAATTTCTCTACTGGCAGCAGCAGATTGCCTGTTTTTCCTGTCTCTGCCTTTGCAACTATATAGCTGCATCTATAAGATGCATGTGTATATGCTATGTATGCAGTATACAGCATTATCAAGCACTTCATGAGCCAGTAATCCTTTCAAGCTGTTATTTTTCTTCTAAAAGAACAAGTTTCATATTTTGTTAATCTTTTTGGAGACCTTTTCAGTGACTTCATGGAAGTTTTCCTTTGAGCTATAACTTTCTTCTTTTAACACAATGACACTCAAAAGTTTTTTCATCAAAAACGAGTTATGGAATTTCTAATAACATTCAATCTCATACAGCCTTTTGAGGCATCTGGAGACAAAGACCTTAGCAGCTTTCTGAAGAAAATTGAACTAAATATTACATGAAGTTATACCAAGTTTGGAAATGCATCTACTGCTGTCTCCAGCTGGTCATTAACCAGCTCAATAGATAAGATTTTTACATCTGTAATATGAAATGAATAATCATATATACCGAGTCAAGTAAAGAAAATCAGGACTAATGTAGGCAAATGTGGGCATTGTAAATATCCAGCTTCCACTGGAGAAAACACTTATGAGATATTATAAGACCCAACTGTTAAGTTCCATTTTTGCCATTTCAAACCATATCAGCTACCAATTTCCATAGATATTTATCACCTTAGAAATTTTGATAAGTGTTAAGCCCTTTGTATGTTTGAATTCTTCAGGCTGTGCCATCCAAAATGGAGCAAGGACTTAATTCACACTAGTGGCACTTTTCTGCAATAGCTCTGTTTGCCAGGCCACAGTTTAATCATACTCACAGAAAATAGTTCTCTGATTTTGTTGAAAACTGGAAAACTGGAGAATGAAATGTGGGACCAACAAAGCTATGGCAATTGATAAGTCAATTTGTCACTTAATGGGATTATAATTGCCTATAGATCAAAGAGCTGGAGCAATATCCTGGCTTTTAACCCTGCCAAACATCTCAGTTAAGATTTACTTTTCTCCCAGAAGAAAAGAACAGAAGTAATTTAGCAAATTACAAGCTGTAAATGGCTTAACTGTTCTAAGACATAAAGTGGGATGAGCAGGTGGTACACTGGGAAATCATGTGGGGAATGAAAGGATATAGGAAACTCCTGGTGTGTTTAATGAGCTCAGCCTACAGAAGCAATAAAATATATGACTCTCCAGTAGTTTTGTGTCCACACCTCTCTCCTTCTAGTCTGAAATATATTCTTAATTATTTTTTTAAATGAGACAATGTAATTTAAAGAGTCATATTTCAATCATAGAAACCTTTTCCACACTGTAATCATGAGATTCTTTACCTTCTCAGGCTGCTTTTGTCCATGAATTGCCATGTGTGCACTAGATGGCACTCAATACTTAATCCTCAGTTCTATGCTCTGTCTAGAAAAGAGTTTACAGGGGACAGTGAAATAATTGCAGAGCTTCCAGTTACCTTGAACTGGCAGAATTGCTAAAGACAGAAATAGAAATTTATAACTTTGCAATTATATCTGTAGCAGAATGAAATGTTGAAAAGGTCTTGTGTATAACCAGTCAACATGCAATGAAAATCAACAAGAAAAATTTAGAATCTCCTCAAATTATATTGAAATATATGGAGCCCAGAACTGTCACTGAAATTCAGGGAACAAAATCATAATTAATGCCTCTATCAGATGGGAAAAATGCGAAAACAAAGGAAATATGATGAAAATATTTTCATGGAATATTTCATTTGTAACAGTTTAGCAGGAAAGGGAAGGGCTGAATTCCAAAGCAGACTTCAGTGCAGAAGTCCTGAAACCGTGATGTTCTTTGATAGCAATATTATTTATGATCAGGGAAAGTATTATTAACTTTCTAGATCACAGTTTTCTCAAGTACAGAGCTACAACAAAGATTTTTTTTTTCATCCTTAGAGTTTTAAGATCTCTGAAAAAATAGATTAGTTTTAAAATTTATTAATTTCACTATAAAATTCTTCCTTAGTTCAATCACAATCAGGCTGATAAGGACATAATTGAGAACAAAGTAGGAATGCACAGAGTCAATGGAAACATGTCTCATGCTCCTTTTTGGCATTTTTGCTTGGATTATGTATTTCTCCTTTCTTACATAATCATGTTCTTTTCCAAGCAGAGTAAGCCTGGGGATGCAGCCAAGTCCAGTTTCTATTATCTCCCAAGCTATGGTAGTCACACAAGGAGCAAATCTCTATGATATTTTTCAAGAATAATGAAAAGTCACATAAGAGCAGCAAAATTATCCACCTAAAATACCAAGCAGCTGTGGCACTGGCAGGGTTTTCTAAGCTGGTGTCATATCAGAGCACTGTTCTTGGCTCTTCTGCCCGTCCTTTAGAAAACCACTGCGTCTCTGGCACCCAGTTTTGACTGCTCTCTTTAATCACCATCAGTCATCAAAGCCACTACATTCTGTGTGCCTGCTAAGGCTCCAATTAATCGAGTCAGAGATAACTTTTATAACTAAGTAACATACACAATGAAGTTTGAACCTTTTCATAGTAAACCTGAGCTGGGATCAGACACCATCTAGACTGGGCAGCAAAGGTGTGAGAATACTGAAAAACATTCTGAAAAGAAATGGCAAAACTATAATCCAAGCTATCAATTCCTTCTTCAAACTCTCTTCTATTGAATCAAGATTCCCACTATTTGGATTTTGATTACTTGCTGAGATGATGAATGCTTCTCATCAGCCTTTCATGAAATATTTCTGAAAATCTGATCTGGTGCTTTTTTGAACCTAAGAGTTTGAACATATAATCCAGTGGGGATACTATGGGGAATCTTCATCTGCCATCTCACCATGATTGGTGTCACAGCTTTTGCTTGATGATTTTAATTTTTTTCTCTTTTAGTAATAGTCCACACAGATGGCAGAGGAAACTTAGCGTTTTTATAATGAGGTGAGTTTTCCAGTAACATGTGTCCTTTATCTAAGCTGCATAATCCACAGCAAATATTTTATTTTTACAAGGAAGTATCAAGTTTTTCACTGTTAAGGAGTAAGTCTGAGTTCAGGGCTCTGACTCTATATGTAGGGTGTTTCCAGACAGAGTTACTTATATCAGCTCTAGCCTTACTGTATTTTACTACTGCTGGGCTCTTACAGCAATTTTATTTACTCTGTCTTGTGGACTGAAAGCTCTTTACTCCACTATTATCTTGTGATGTGCTTTCTGTAGGCAACAGGAGAGATTCATTTTCATTTTGTACTGTGTCAACTTGCACTTCATGTACATATGATGTGAAGACTCAGTATATCACCTATGCGGACAGCAATAACACCATATTGGAAGAAGTGGAAACATAACCTTTACATTATTTTTGTTCCTTGTCAACACTCAATGCTAATTATGTTCCAATGCATGAAATGAGGCTTTTGCCATGAAGCTTTCATAATCTTGCAAGAACAATTTGCACTGAATACCATGCTAACTCTCTAGTTTTCATTCTGCAAACAGTAAAAATTAATTCAAGAGATTGTAAATTTGTTTTAGCTTGCTAATACTTGCTACTAAAAAAGAACAGATTCCCAACAACTTTCACTATAACTAAAAAACCCTATAATTTTATACATTCTGTTTTATTGCAATCTATAAGGGCCACACTATTAGTTACTTTAGATTATCTCCTGGCTTTTAATGCTTACTTCCAGTTATAATGGGTCCTTGTGTACTAAAGGAACGTCATTAATTGCTTACCCAGAGTACATACAGACTATTGAGGTGATTACAAATTGCAAGTCCTGCAGATACAGCCACCTCAGGTGTGATAAATGATGCAAAATGTTAGAGGAATAGTACTTCAGAAGCAATCAATAAAGGAGAACAACTTCTCATTTTTTTTGCACTAAGATCATGGCTTCTCCTTATCCTAGTGTATGTCATAGCTACACAGATACCTAGCCATAGATGACAATTATTCTTATGTCTAATTACTTACAATATAATTTTTATTCTGAATTTTTATTATTCCATCATCTTCCTTTTGAGTCATCTGCATTTCTGAAAGGACACATTTCTTAACTACCTGCTTCATGAAAATTTAGCCTTCTGGTACTCCATATAATTCATGCGAAGATGGTGGAGAGAAATATGTACCTGTAAAAAAATCTGTGGGGGAATTCAAATTCATCCAGTTCAGACATTCTATTCAATTGATGGAGTAGAGTTGTGGTTAAATGTCTACCTCTTTTCCTAAATCAGCAGGACAAGGCAGACACTTTGATGAACGTGAAGTCTGGTTTCCTAAATGTTCTCGTGAAGGAAGGTGGCATTATGGTGGTGGGTTTTAGCATAAAAGGGACATGGAGCCACAAGAAGAGCAGGAAAAAGATCCTGGACGTAAGACTGACATTGGCATGTCTGGTTGAATGAATGAGCTGTTTGGCTGCTGCTCTCAGGATCCATGTTGACTTTTTAAACTGATGAAGATATGAAAACCCTTTTCAGGGAGGCAGGTTCAGAGCATTTTGCCTTCTCTTAGGGAAGATTTGAGGCACCAAACCAAGAGTGCTTGAATTGGGCTCTCTGTCATCAGTTCTCCCACTGATCTTGTATTTCCTTCATGCCTGCAATGCAGAGTTGCTCCATTTCACAGGTTTGAAAACTATTCTGACCACAGGCAAGTGGACTAATGTGGATCTTATGTTCTGTGTCCTGAATTCAGACACGTCTGATCTAATGTGGGCAACTACAGTTCACTTTCTGGAAACCCTCGGCTAACACAGAAAACCCCCCAAAGGTTAGAAACCCTGGAGAGAGGCCTCCTAGATGATGGTCTGTGTTGGATACTCTCAGTAATAAGCCATGATTTATCTGGGAACTAAAGGAGAATGAGGGTTTATTTATCTAATAGAGTTAATAGGAACATTTTGTTTATAAATTTAGTGTTGTAAATTAAGACAGAAATGAAGATGAGCAAATGTAGATGGCAAGCACCAGTGGGGGCCAGCAGCTTCCTGAGTGAGTTCCAGGAGCAGTGCATTCTCACTGGGACAGTGGACACTGCTGGAGAGGACTAACAAACATTCAAGGCAATCATAAACACTAGATGAGCAAGAAACACTCACCAAAGTCTGTGCAGATACAAAGGGGTGAAGTTGCAGTCTATCAGAAAATAGCAAAAGCCTCCTATGACTCATAGAATCAAGGAATTATTTGGGTTGGAAGGGACCTTAGAGATCATTTAGTTCCAGTACCTGCCATGGAGAGGGACACCTTCCACTAGACCAGGTTGTTCAGAGCCCCATCCAACCTTGCCTTGAACACTGCCAGGGATGGAGAGTCCACACCTTCTCCAAGTAGCCTATTCTAGTGCCTTGCCATCCTTATAATATCGAATCTAAACTTTCCTCTTTCAGTTTAAAGCCATTCCTCTTTCTCCTGTCACTACATGCCCCCATATAAAGTCCCTCTCCATCTCTCTTGTGATCCCTTTTTAGGTAGCAGAAGGTGCTGTAAGGTCTCCTCAGAGTCTTCTCTGCTCAAGTGTTCAAGTGAGAAGGGTTTCCTAAAGTCAGTGATTTGTGTGTGGGGACAGGCTTACAACGTAGACAAGCTTTTAAAAAGATGTTTCCAGTAAGCCAAATCCTGAAGTTCACAGTTAACCTTCATAGATACACAGGTGTGATAATTTTACAGAAATCAATTTATCTGAGTTAGAGTGTGATTTTCACCTAATATCCATCTCTATGACTGTGCTGCTCATTATCATATTTGTGCCAACCCCCAAGCTCTTGTAATCTTATTTGTTCCAGGAAAACAATTCTGAGGGTTTGGCGTACTTTCCCTAATTTAACATGCTTACTTGATAGATTTTTTTTTTTTTGCAGGTGAAGAGGTCTTTACTCATTTCCTTGTTTTTGCAAACACTGAACGCCTGGTAGTTTCTAATGAAATCCATGAGATATTGGCTGTTTACCACCTTTAGAGAATAAGGCTGGAGCTTTACTTAATTTGCTTAATTTTGTATTTCAAAGACAGGTTACATATCTGTGTAAAAAAGATTTATGCCTTTCAGCACAGTTCTAGGCTTCTTTTAATTAGTGTCATTATTTAATTTTAAACAATTCCTCTCCTCCTAAAAATCTTGCAATTTTACAAATATTCCTAGTCAGTACAAGTTCAATACAAATGGTAACACACTAAAATACTACCTTTCACAAAACAAAACAGTTGCTGCAGTTCCCTTAAAGTTATTATCATATTCCATCATATTTATGAAGATATGGTACGCTTATGAAATGTAATACAAACAAAGAGGCAGTTAGCAACAAAGTAAAATAGCTCATTATATGCTTAGCATGGCAGTTTCATTACTGCCCTACACAAATTTCACAGTTGTAATAAGACATGTAGTAAATGTAAGTTATTTTGAGGCTCAAAGCACAGCATGCCTGAGTTCTGTGTAGCTCTGAAAGTTTTGATTTTATGAATCATAATATCTTAACTTGAAATTTACATTAAAGTAATGCTAAAAGGATGAAAAGGAATTGTGGGACTTGAGTTCATCTCATTTAGGCATCCTAAATGCCTCATTCTGAAGATTAGAATTAGTCCTCTGAAATAAGTTGTGTAGAAAGAGAGAGGGAGGTATTTTTGAACACTTAAAGAGGCATTTGGTCTGTTTAAGTTTAGGCATTTAGGTGAGGTAAAGTGGCTCCTATTCCAACCAGTCAGGCAATATTAACTGGGGTCATTATTACTGCTGTGCAGCTGGCAATGGCCTGTTTTATGTAATTGTCACATTTTTAGTCAACAGGCAGAGTCCATTGGTCTGTTTAAGGCAAACCATCCTTGCCCAAATAATTTGAAATATACATTAGATTTTTGTATGGGATTTTTGTGTGAGGTAGGCTCTTAAGAGTCTCAGCAAATGGAGAGTCCAAAATTGTTCCATGAAAACCTTTCCAGCACTTATTTGTCTGACTGCTAATATGTGTTGTCTTCTACATATGGCTGTATATATATACATAAGGCTATATAACCCTATAAAAAATTGAAACCATTCCATTATTCTTTATCCATAATATATGTGTATGTATGTATGTATGTATGTATATATATATATATTCTGTGTTGGGACTGAGCAGAAAGTGCATGCTCCTGATTATAAAGATTATAGACATTATATATCAATTTCAAATTGTGGTTACTACATGAAGCTGAGAACAATCATTTCTTTCTCCTGAGAACTATGGTGACTGGGTCTTTTTCAGAGATACTTCCATTGTGCTTAGCTACAAGGCTGGTGGATTCAAAACTCTATTCCTATATTTATAAATTAAACAAGATATAAATGTTTCCTGCTATGGACTGGAAAAGTTTTAGACTAGTCAATGCTGTGGGTTTGGCCCATGACCCGTAAAACCCTCTAAAATACCTGCTGGCATACTCCAGGAGTGAGTCTGGCTGAAAGACACATGCAAAAATGAGACAGCTTCAAAGTGGTAACCTTTTTGGAAAGCCAGGTGATTGAAATGCCAGATACAATGCCAGCTGGCTTATATGTCAGAGCAGTACTCTGTGCAGTTTCAGTTTTTCAGCCTGCTATCTGCTACCTTTTGCTTTTCCTGGGGAGCTAGGAGTATTTTTTAAAAGCCTAACCCAGATGGCAGTACCCTGGATTTGGACTCCTCGGACATAAATTCATACTCCCACCAGTTTGGTGTTTTGGGTTTTTTTTGTTTTGTTTGTTTGTGGGTTTTGTTTTGTTTTGTTTTGGGGTTTTGGGGGGTGTGTTTTGTTTTGTTTGGTTTGGGTTTGGGTTTTTGGTTTGTTTGGTTGGGGTTTATTTAATTTTAATAAAGTTGGTTAAAATCACATACTTTTCTTGTGCCATAGACCTTTCACTATAAAATGGGGTATTAGTCCCTTTTTTGACATCTTGCTATCTCTTAAGATGGATATCCATTCCTGACTGAAATGAGGAAGCCGTATGAGCATCAAGGTACAAATTTATCAAAAAGTTGTAATGATGGGAATTTCATTCTCTTCTCTGAGGCAATTTTAGTAGCTGTGGCTTGTATTAAAATTAGAGTCCAATAATAACTATTGCTTCATTATGGATTATTAACCTGCCATAAATAAATTAAAAAAAAAAAAAAAAAAAAAAAAAAAAAAAAAAAAAAAAAGAGGCAGACAAAACTTTCCACTGAAATCATTGTGATTCGAAGTTGAGAACCTTCTAAAGGAAAACTTGTAGCTTTGGGAAAAAACTTTTGTTCCCATTACACTGCAATACCCCTAAGTATAAAACCAATGGGACTCTCTGTGCTTAATTATTCTTTTCTCATTAAGTTTGAATTTTAATAGTGTTTTTTCCCCTGTTCTTTCATTGGGGGAATTATTTGGAGTTGTACATTGCTTGCAGATTCATTTGCCTTAGGAGCATAAACCCACCAAACCAGAAAAGTATACAAGATTTTCGTAAGCACTTGTGGATGCAGGCCACCAAACCTTTGACTATGCGATGCTCACTGTGACTGCAGCATAACATAGAACGGTGACAAGCTTTAAACCTCTCAAACCCACCAGTAATCAGATAATCACATTTAAGATCTACCTCAGAGATTCCATCCAGAGATTGCAGCACATCCTGAACTGCTTCTAGGACCACCATCACCTCCTTTTAAGCTGGGTAAACTGAAGACCTATTCCCAGTTTTTCACTGTAATACTAATTATTTTCATATACTCTGGGGACAAGAAACACAATGAATATTTGTTTATTAAAAACAAACCACTTCTGAATGAAAAGTGTAACTAATCACTTGCTCATGGTAATGAATATCAAATCAGACACATTCATTATCTTTACTGTGTCTGCCTTTAAAGTAAAGCACACCACTGTCCTTTAGAGACCTAAAGAGGAAGTTTCCATCAGGAGTTCAGTATAAACTATATACTTATTATGAATAAATACAAAACCCTTCTGGAAGTGTTCACAGCTTCAAACACACCTGCAACATAACTCCATTGACTGCAGGGAACTCAGAAAGCATTTGGGATGAATTTGGTCCTAGGAGTTTAAAGCTTGAAGGGAAATCTAAAGGAACCAGGGGAAATCAAGAATATTGAATGAATTCCTGATGCATATGTATTCTTTTATTGAATTGTTTCCTCCAGGGTTTATTATGGATGCATAAATTTCTGTTAGAAAAAGGTGTTCAAGATTATTTTTTTTTTTTAAATACAAAGAGCCATACCATGAAGGATCATAAAATTATCATATATATTAATCTGCTGTTAAGACAGAAATTTCCGCCAAGTTTATAAGATGGTTAAGTAGTAGTCATCTCTACACAGTGAATTTGAAATGTTTTAGGCTTCAGTGATTATGAGTGCCTCAGGCTGTAAGATGTTCTGCCACATTCATATACATCTCACATCTCTCCTTGCAGGCTTGTATTCTTGGGGGATGTTAGGAGATAACAGCAACCCATCAACAAGTCCTACTAGTGGCAGCCAAAAATCTGCTGCTGACAGTTGCCATGACCAACTAATCAATCTGAAATTTAGCTCAGCCGTTTTCTTACCAGGTAAACCAGATACAATTACATCACTGAGAGGACAAAAGAGAAAATCACTGAGCTGTAGTCCTTTCCTAAAAATTCATCACAAGAGTAATTTTTTAATTTTTTATTTTCTCTTCCGAATAAATGAACAGTGCCCCTGTACAGACACTTAAATACACAGGTGTGGAAACAAAATAACAATGAAATAAAATATCTGATTCACAAATCTGGCTTGCTGAATGGATTTAAACCCCACAACTATTAAAAATGTGCTCTTAAGACAGGGTGTAATTAGCATCCAGTACTGAGAACACTGCTAACACCAGATGTTGTTCTGTTCAACATGGTTCATCATACAGAAGCTTTTCCCACTAACTTGCAAAGACCCTATATAATTAATAACCCTATCTAGGCAGACTGAGCTTTTAATTAAGGCCAAAACAGTGCTGGCAAGGCATTGATCCAATAAGTTATTTAATCAAAAACACATTAGTGCTTTGGTGGCCTTTGGTGAGTGTTGTCTCCAAGTTGGAGTTACTTAGAACAGAGCCAGATTTTGGCTGCAACTAGTAGATGCTGCAATAATTTAAATAAAAGAATCACAAACTACATTCAAAATCATCAATAAAGACAAAATAGCCTAGTAATTTCACTGTGGTCACAATGTTACATTCACTACAAGGCAGAAACTGGCTGTTCATGGGCTGGATGGGTACACTCTTTGCTGAGTAAAAAACTTGCCAGAATGACAGGCCCAGAGAGTGGAGGTGAATGGAGTTACACCCAGCTGGCCACTGATGGTGTTCCCATTCAGCCCACTGAAGGGCTCAGTATTGAGGCCAGTCCTGTTTAACATCTGTATCGATGATTTAAGTGAGAGGATTGAGTGCATTCTCAGCAAGTTCTCAACCAATACCAAGTGGGACTGTTGATCTGCTGGGAGACTGAGAAGAATCTGCAGAAGGATCTGGACAGGCTGAATCGGTGTGCTGAGGACAACTGAATGAAGTTCAGTAAGGTGAAGTTCCAGGTCCTGCACTTAGATTGCAATAACCCCATGCAGTGCTACAGGCTGGGGGCACTTGCTGGTGAGGTCACACTTTGAATCCTGTGTCCAGTTCCGGGCCCCTCACTTCAAAAAGGACATTGAGGTGCTGGAGCACGTCCAGAGAAGGGCAATGGAGCTGGTGAAGGGTTTAGAACACAGTCTTGTGAACAGTGGCTGAGGGAACTGGGTATGTTTANGGGACTGTTGATCTGCTGGGAGACTGAGAAGAATCTGCAGAAGGATCTGGACAGGCTGAATCGGTGTGCTGAGGACAACTGAATGAAGTTCAGTAAGGTGAAGTTCCAGGTCCTGCACTTAGATTGCAATAACCCCATGCAGTGCTACAGGCTGGGGGCACTTGCTGGTGAGGTCACACTTTGAATCCTGTGTCCAGTTCCGGGCCCCTCACTTCAAAAAGGACATTGAGGTGCTGGAGCACGTCCAGAGAAGGGCAATGGAGCTGGTGAAGGGTTTAGAACACAGTCTTGTGAACAGTGGCTGAGGGAACTGGGTATGTTTAGCCTGGAGAAAAGGAGGCTCAGAGGGCACCTTATTGCTTTCTACAACCACCTGAAAGGGAGGTGTAGTGAGGAGGGATCGGTCTCTTCTGTCATGTCTCAAGTGAAATGATGATAAGAAAGATTTGATCCCATCTTCTTCCTACAGTACTTTTAACAAGAGGAAGGGCTGAGGTAGTCTTCCTTTTCAATTTTTCCACCTAAGCACAGGAAAGGATGACTGTTAATAAATTTATCTGCTCCCACTTCAAGTGTTCTAAACAGCATATATATAGCACAGTATGGAGTAGTCCAGCTAGGAGTTTGAGGAATATCTTGGTAATTGAGTGGAGGGTGTCTTAATTGAGTCTAAACCTTGGCAGAGAGTATGTTTCAAAGTTTAGTAATTTCATCAAATATTATCAACTTTAAAGCCATGAGTCATATTTCTGAATTCTAAAAATCACCTGCCTATCATTCATCAAGGCCCTGTTTCTTGAAGGTCCAAGAAATTTCAAAAGAAGAAATGGGAATATTTTCTACCAAGATCTTGGCTTGCCTGTACTATTGAATAATCTATGTAATACATGTAGAAATTAAACATCTCATTTGGGTGCCAATACTTCATTAATTATTACAGGTTAACAGATGCTATAAATCCTGTGTAGACTTCTAGGAGTATCATTTTCATCAACCAGTCTCAGCCCTTTTACAGGCAGCATGTAAATGTATGCACTGAACTAGTATTTCTGCTAATAATGAGGGGGGAAATAAGTATTAGCTATTTAGAGAATAAAAGCTTAGGAGGAAAACACTAGGAAAAAAAAAACCACAACATTTTTAGTGAGGTTAAACTGTGAATATTATGGTATTTATTCTATGTCTCAAGGTAAATCATCCTGTATAACATGAATATGCACTTGAAATAAAGGAAATTGAGCCAGATCCAATAGACAAAGCACCTGCAGGAAAGACAAATTAAAAACAGTTGCAAATTAAAGATGAAGTATGTACTTCACATATTTCTGTGAATTTTTATATTACTTACAGAGTCTAGTTCAGCTATTTTCAGTCTACCTTTAATTTTATTGAGCAGTCATGTTTTTGTCTTACTGCTTACACTCCTCAAATGTTGTACATGAATTTTAAATCATTGCTAATCCTAATATAACCTAAGATAACATGACAGGCTGCCACCATGCTAAACCTGATGCACCTGATTAACATTTCCCCTTAAATGGGAACATCTCACACCACAGAGATTTCATTAAGCCTATGTAGCATGTACATTATTCTAACAGAAACTAGGACAAAAAGATGAGAGATGGAAGAGAGGTGGTAAATTCTATGTAAGATAAGAAACAGAGATTTTGATGTCCATTTTGGAGATTCAATATAGATACTACTTGGCTGACAAGGCCATTTCCATATTAGAAATAAAAGGAACAGAAATGTCCCTCAGTTGTATACTGTAAAATGTAGTGTAATAATTACTAAGCAGTTATACCACAAATATATGCATTCCTCCTCAGATCAACTCCTGAACTGTAAAGTTTTGCCACCTTTGCCTACCCTAATAATTTTCGGTCTTCTCTAGGAAGAATATGAATTCTAATGAAACACTGAAAAAAACAATGAATAAATCATTGAGTTAATCCCCCTTGACAATGCATGTGCTGAAAAACTTAATTCCTAATTTCCATTCACACACACAAAAAAATGAAATTTTCTTTTCATTAAAACTAAAATAGCAGATGTGAGGTGTTTTTATTAATATTGATGGCAAGCAATAAGTATTTAAAAGCTTTTAATGCTATATATGGTATGCAAGGTATGAGCAAATCATCCCCATGGGACTGAGTGGTGATGATAGTTTACCAGTGATTGTTAGTGATTAAGGTTTTATTTTCTCCATTATATTAAAAAGTCAGAAAGAAAATAGCAGTACTAACACAACAGCTCAAGCCTCATTATCATGTTCTTTGTTCATGAAACCTACTGAATGTCATTGACAGTCATAAATATCCAGCGGCAAATGTAAAAGTAGAAAGGGGAAAATCTTAACTTTCAAGTTATCTAAAGAAGAAATAGTTCATTTAATTTTTGTTTATTGTGCTCATGTTGAATATTAAGACTTTCTATTTGACAGGCACTAAATCCCCTCATCAAAAGAAAAACTTATATACATATTTACACTGAGATGTATGAATAAGTCCATATAAAAATCAATTGTAGAATCAATCATGGAATCATAGAGTTCCAGATTGGAAGGGACCTAAAGGAAATTAATAGAACTCCACAAGAAATCAGTTTTACCAACATTATGTACGGACTTGAAAATCTAATTTGAATTTCAGCTTGTTTGTATACAGGTAATATATACATAAATAGAAAGACTGGTGCTACAGAAATTTTAGGGCTACACTAAAAAGGATTCAAGTGTTGAAACAGCCCTCAAAATCTTCACTGGACATGTCATACCTATGTTTTTACCAAAATATTCAGTACTATCTAAATTTCAATTTTCTCCCATTTTAACATATGGAAAACCAACTTTGACTGCTTTGAACCTTGTCAAACCATCAGGATATTGTCTGTTCTGGATATGTTACATAAGCTGAAGGCTACAGGTGTACTTAAGAAGTACCATATTGCTTTGAAAAAGGTAAGATTTAAAATGTGAAGGAGCTCCACTTTCTAGCTAAAGATAAGACAAAGAAGGTAGGAAAAAACCCAAGTATAAAAACAGGCATTTACAAGACTACATGGAACATAAGCATCTCAATTCTACTTAATTCTTATGTAAAGTTTTTATTTCAGAGCTGGCTAGTCGAAGAGTTATGAAAGAACTCCAGATTCTTGATTTCCACTCAATTTCCTCTGTGTTGAAACACATCACATCTTCTTCAGAAGAGTAATTGTATCACAGGGAAGCAGAACTTACAGAGACAGAACTTTCTGTCACTTCAGTAAAATGCTTCACACCTCACACTTTGATGAGCAGATCAGCATAAAGAAATACAAATTGAACATAAAATACAAGCCAGCTCATTTTTTTCCTACCTAGAAATATGTCTTAATAAATTACTCATATTTGAAATGAGGGGTTAATGAAATGAAGATCCCCATGTCTTTGGCAAATTGAATCCTTACTGCTTTATTCCATAATGGCCATAAAAATACTTTCAAGAATCTTTAGACGCATATTTTAAATTATTCCCTTAAGCCTACTCAGATCTGCCTTATGATGAATGTGGGAGGTTGAGTGAAAGCAGCTTATATGCCAATGAGCAGGGGGAAAAAATGACAAAGGACAGATTTAATAATAAGAAAGAAGGTGTTTATTACACATTCTTAGAGTTTCTTTTCCTTAAGTATGTATCATGGCCCCATTCTTACTGCTTTACACTATAGTCAAGCAGACATTATTGCAATGAAAGGACCTACTGGTTATAATTTATATTGTCTTGCATCTTTTCTGGTGTTTTTGTCTCTTTAAATGTCAGCTACAGAATCAGTCAAAGCATTTTACCAATCACAGTTTTTTTAAGATGTTTTCATCTGAGTTCCATAACTGGACAAATGTAAAACATCATTATCTAGATTAATTTTGCTACCTATATCATGTGAGTTCTGTGTTCTTCAAAGTACTTTAAACTTGTAAGGAACATTAAAATATTTCCTTGGTCAATACACTTTTAAAAGAGTTCTTATCTCCATTGAATAACTGTATTTACAGCATGATTTCAAATTAAAACCAGATTTTCATACACTGTCACAGCTCTTCAAAAAGTGCTTAAAAGACAACTGTAACTACAACTGTAACTATTTCAAACAAGTAACAAACCATTAACTGAGCAAGCATGCTCAAGTGTTTATATTAGCATGGCTTGATTGGTTCCAACACATCCGTCTCAAAGCACAACAGCTGCCTATCAAGGCAGCTATGATCTAGGAAAAGATCAGACCTTCTGAAAACCAGCACACCAAGGGTATATCTCATATGCAGGTAATAAGGCAGAATGACAGTGGTAAACAATGTGACATCTGAGGGATGTTGTATTAGTCGGCTTAGAATCCAGCTTCATTGACTGCTGTCCAACAGGGATAACACACAGACCTTTTCATACCACCGAGCATTAATTAGGCTGCTACCAGTCTCCTTTTGCTACCACTTATAAATATTAATATCATGTTATGTTTTATTCATTTCTCTAAGTGGCAACTTTAGGATTCTTCCCATTTCACATGGGCCTCTACAATATGTTACACAAAAATGTGCCAAATGAAACAAAAAAAAAGTCAAGGTAAAATGATTTCTACATTTATCATGTAGGCAAAAAGGTGGTCACATGTTACTGTCATGGCACTGGTGAGTGCACTCAGTCTTCTCAGAGATGGAATTCCTGCTGTGTAACTGCTATCTTCTTTTTACATCCCTTTATTCATCTCATACAGACCAGGTTACATTTTGATTCTCAATGCAATTACTCTCCAGTCAGTCCTGATTTTCCCAATATTGTCTCGATTCTGTGTAGTTCCTTTTAATTGAGTGGCACAGATTGCATAGATTGCATGTGCTTTTCTTTACTGTGAGACAGTCTCACGGGCCACTGCCCCTTTCACAGTTTATAACCAGGAACCAAGCAATTTATGCTCTCTCTTGTTTCTTTAATAAAATAATTCCTACTAAAAAAAACCCTTATATTTATGTCTGATATCTGCTTTGCACTTCTGGGATTGAATTCTTCTGATAACAGGTCACTGACCTGCTTAAAATGTTTTCTTTGCATGGCACAAGACATGCACTCTAGAAGGTATTCTCTTCAGTGACTGTTAAAAAAGTTTCAAGTATCAAGCTGAACTTAAAACATATAGTTCTTGGATGCTTAAGATGGAAAAAATGGATTCCATTCAATTTTTCTGAATGTACATTTATGTAACAGAAGGTGGCACTGGAGAACTGAGATTTAATTTCTACTTCTGCTGTGACCATGAGTCACAGCTGCCTTTGAGCAAATCAACCCCTCTTATTTTGCATCATGTTTTCTTTTGAAGATAAATCTGTTTAAAGATTTACACTTGATAGCACAGAAATCTGCAGCTCCCCCTGTAGGAGAATTGAACTGCAGAAGACCGTAACTTCCAAAAAAAAGAGAGACATATTTTCACAGCTAGAAGAACAGCACTCAAGGATAGGAAAAGTATGCATTTTCTTGTAGAAAAGACTTGTTTGTAGTTGTCAGAATAGGCTGCTGTCTGTAAGCATCTAGTAAAAGGACATTACCGAACAGGCAGGTAGCTCTGACCCCTGATACAAGAGCAGGCCAGAAGAAGGATTCAGAAGCATGTTGTAAGACATTAAGGGTGTAAGCAAAAGACAGAAGCCAGACTAAAGAATGAAATTTGATTAGTCTTTCTTTGATGAGCCTTTCCTATAGTGTATTCTCAAACCAAATAGCAACAAGCAAAGCCAGGAGTGCATTACACCAAGCATCCATATGTGAAACACAGGAGGGAATCTGCAGTCGACTACATGTGATCTCAAATGTCTTGCTTGAGAAAGAAATTCTTACTAGGCAATTTGAAGTTCTTTTAATCTAGATTCAGCTGAACATCTGGAATCAAAGGAAACCAGTTTCAAACCAAGATGCTAGATGTAGATTTTGGCTACATTTACTTTGTTCTATGATGTTGACTAATATAGCAATGATCCTGTTACTATAAAAACTCCTGAGAACTGCTTATAGAATGTCCTCTGTTGATAAGCCAAAAACATCATCCATGGCTCTGAGAAGGTCTACACTCCTAAAAGGAAGAGTAGCAAACATAATATTTTGGATGTGCTTAGATAAGGCAAAAAGACAATGAAGAATGGTAAAAAACACGAGGATTCTCCAAACTAGACCCTTTATTCCTCTGTGATGAGAAGGTTATTCAGAACCTGGTAATTCAGTGAAAGTTCTCTCAGAGGTGTTTCTAACAAAGCATAAAATATTTCACATGTCTTAAACTACAGAAAAATATCCCGAGACAAGACAGTTATATTTCAGTTAAATCTCTAATGGAAATATTTCAACTTTAAAATCTCATAAAACCTAAACAAAAGAAAGAGAAATTACTCCAGCAAAACTGTTCTTAAGACTTTGTGCTGAAAGAGAGAGAGAAAGAAAGGTGGGGAAAACGGAGCAACTGCTCATGATATCACAGAGAACAGTTCGATTCTCCTACTCACACACTGACTAAATTTGCAGAAGTCAATGGCATTACTCATGTAGTTACTCACCTCTTTATGACTAAGACTATGCAAATCTATCCTAGACAATAAGGAGCAATGGTATAACTCTACTTATGCTTTACACTTTTTTTTGGTGAAATGTCATCCCTTTTTCCTGGGAAAATCTTCCTCTTATCAAAACAACTCTGTAATTTGGTGTCCATCCAAACTTTAAAGCTTATTGATAGATAAAGATACTAAGAAGACCCATTCACCCTGCTGCATTTCTCAGGCCTTTCCACCACCCTGTCCTCATGTGTCTTCTCAGCCTTCCTGAGCTCTTTGCTGCAACAGAGGGGCAGTCTTATGCTTGCAGTGTCTGCACTGAGCTGCCAACACTTGATCCTCAGCCAGAGAGTATTGGTAATGTCAAGGGACTGCTGAGATGAACTCAAGGAGAAGACAGAAATATCAGCCCAAATTTTCAATGAAAATATGCTAAAAAAACCCAAACCAAAAACAAGAACACAAACCAACAAAAAATATACCCCAACCAAAAACCAACAACCAAATGGTTTTCCATTCTGAGATATGTGCAGATATAAAACACCAATCTGCATTCCTGAAATCTCCATCATTAAAGACTGAAGTGCTCAGGCTTATGTTAGGGTCTATAGGGTTTTAGGTAATATTTGATAGGATCAACTGGAAATGTGGCAGCATTATTGCAGAGAGATGGGTACACTTTTGAGATGCACAGTTTATGTTGCCTTTGTTTACTAGGTTCCCTGTGAAGCAAAAACTGGCACAAGAAAGACACATTGCTCTGATAAGTTTAATTAAAGTTTGTAATGCATCAGTGGTTACCTAAAACCAAATATCAATCTCATCAGCTGTTCTGCCACTAGTCTTTCCCCAGAAACACACACAGCATATGGAATAGAGAGAACTTAAGATCTAATCATAAACCCTCATCAACTACAGGGCAGATTTCAGCATTTTTTATGGGTCAGAGATATCCAGGAGCCCCACTGTCAAGTGCAATTGGCAGCAGGAAAGGTTAGATTCAATCTGCCTGAGAGTCCCTTCAAATACACATGATGGGAAGAGAACTTTCCCAGAGCCAAATGCTTTATTCCCATCTCCTGGCAACTGACACAGAATTTCCTTGAATAAATGACTAATCGAATTGTACACAGAAACTCCTGCTTGGTAAAACATTTTATAAAGAGCAGACATATCTAGATGTCATAGAAAATGCTGCCATAATCGCAAGTTGTTTATGGTTAGTGCCATGAGCTGTGCCAGAAGCTCTGGATTTATGAAAGTTATCATAAATGCTCAGGAGTATTTATTTTCCACACTTTTCCTATGTTTCTCCTTAACCCCACATGTTTCTCACATCCCTTAAACTCTAAAGCATGCTACCCATTCCCTAATGCCAGTCTCTCAGCTTGCCAAACCAAAAATGCACATTTCAACTGTTCTTTATGTTTGCAGCCACCAGGATACTATGGGGCTACCCCAGCCTCTGTGTGAGCATACAAATTCAGCTCCTAATGCTTGAATTTATAATGTTTATATAATATGCACCCACATGTGCTCTATCCTCTATTTCCCATCATGATTTATTCAGTAGATGGGCTAGCTGCAGTCTGGGAACTAGGAAGCCATGGCAAAAATTATTTACAGGAAAATCCTTTTAATATGAAAGAAAACAAGAATAGGAATCCCTCTTCCCTGGTCATCTAAATCCTGAGAGAACTGAAAGACCACAGAAAAATACCAAACAAAATGCTGGAGGAGTTTGTTGACATCGAACTGGAAAATTATCATTCATCGTTCCTTAAAACAATTAAATCTGTTCCTGCCAATATAATAAACCCTGGTTCAAAAACCAAGGGTTCCATAATGCTTTACACAGGAGCTGAAAGTATGAATAAGGTAAATATCAATGTGTAAACTTTTACATTTCCCTGCTATTCTTTTCCTTTATAGACTAACCATAAAAAATATCCCAATAAACTGTAGAGTAAACCAAATTTTTTTCAATAATCAAGTAAGCAAATAGAAGACTTGGAAGGAAAAAGCATTGCTACTGAAAGTCAAATCATATACGTTTAGAAGACTAAGACATATAAATGTTGCCACAAATCTTCAGTAAATCTTCAATAAATGTTTGAGAATATTGCAGTGAAAAATTATGCATGGTTATGGTGCACAATTACACATGTGGCTTAAGAGCAAATATCCAAAGAAGAAAATTCATTATCTACAGTTGTTGCTTGCCTTGATTACTGTCTCCAGCTGACACATTTGTTCCTTTTATAAATTGTTGGTGAACATCAGTACCTTCACATGAAATGTAAATTATTAACAGAGAATGCAAATAAAAGTGCAAGTGGAGTTAGTGATATCCACTAGTTAATAAAAGCCTCAAAACTGAGGCTTTCCCATAAATTAGGAAAAAAAAAAAAAAAAGGTGTCTCCATTTTTGTCAAGACACCCACCCAGCACTCATGGAATGAATTCATATGCAATTTATCACATCACCATAAGCTATTCAAATGGGAGCTATTCAAAACATTACCTCTACCCAGAATGTTAATGGAATCTACATCATACTAGATGGGATTTTAAGACAAGCATCTGCTACGAGATCTTGTTGGCACTGCCTTGGGAGAAAGGCAAGACAGTGCAAGGTCCTGAGTTTCTTCTCCTCTGTCTATGATCCAGTCAGAAGAACTCAAGAGGCAGATTATATCAGTGCCATCTTTTTTATACTCTCTGATATCCCATCATTGTGGATTATTCAACTATGCTGGTTCCTTCAAAACAACTATTTAATCATAATGTGAGATAGATTTAGATGAAGCTGAATGACTGTAAGACAAATGCAGACACTGGTTAAGTTGTTTAAAACTTAGCTAGCTAGCCATTAGTATTCATTTTAAATTTTTCCATTCTTTGAGTCTACCAGAGTAAATTTTTGGAGCGAATATTTTCACACAAACAGCCCAGCCTTCCTGCAAATGAGGAAAGATATTGGTTTTGTTCAGACCAAGTACACAAATCTTTGAGAGTTCAAGTATCTCCAGCATCTGGGAAAGAAACAAAGAAACAAAATACTTGACAGAGCATTCCTCCTTGCCTCAGAAATGCTTTAGCATCCAGTGAGATTTTCCCTAAATATGATCATCTGAAGATCTCTTCCTGTGCAGTTTTGCAGAACATCATATCCATGCTGAACATGTTCCATCCCAGGAGAGTCAGAAATTCCTCAGAAAGTCAGGTACTGCTCCTCCCCACCACTGCCCCTTTCCCTCCCCACACGCCCACCCCGCCAATCCTCCAAGGAAGAATATGATTCTGTGTTCAGGAAATGAGGGAAAGGATGCTGTCTGGGGATTCCAACAGTCCCAAAGGGGTTATGTATCACAATTCATATGCAAAAGTGTATAGAGAAGGTTGCACAGCCAATATTAATGCCAGCATTTGATTACAGAACCATAGCATACTGTAAATTGTATGCAATTTTATGTAAATTAGAAATAGATAGATCCTTTAATTTCTCTCTTTTTTTAATCTCAGACTGTTGCTATTGTGTATTTGTAGTCATTTCAAAGGAATGACTCTGCAGTTACTTCTCCTAGGAAACCTTTTAATAAACTAAGAAACTTTGTTCTAAGTAGGATGACTTTTTTTCCCTTACTGTGCTTATTAATTTTTTCCTTCTTCAACCTGTTAGTGGGTTGACCCAGGTTCCCACCAAGCTATTCTATCACATCCCTCCCTCAGCTGGACTGGGGAGAGAAAATATAAGGTTTGTGGATCGAGTTAAAAATGGAGAGCTCACTACCAACATGGGCAGAACAAACTTGACTCAGGCAAATTAACTGCATTTATTACCAATTAATTCAGAGTAGAATAATGAGAAATAAAGCCAAATCTTAAAAACACCTTCCCCCCACTCAGGCTCAACTTCACTAATTATTTTCTCTGCCTCTTTTCCTACAGAGGCATGGGGGGATAGGTAATGGGAGCTTCAGTCAATTCATCACAGGTTGTCTCTGCTGATCCTTACTCCTCAGCAGGAGGACTCTCACGCCCTTCCCCTGCTCCAGCATGGGGTACTTCCCACAGAATCACAGAATCAGAATATTCTGTGATGGAGGGCACCCATAAGGATCATCAAGTCCAACTCTTAAGTGAATGGCTCATACAGACAGTCCTCCATGAACTTCTCCAACATGAGTCTTTCCCACAGGCTGCAGTTCTTCATGAACTGCTCCAGGGTGGGTCCCTATCAGGTTGCAAGTCCTGCCAGCCAGCTCCAGCGTGGGATCTTCTCCTCATGGCTCCACAGTTCCTTCAGGGAACTGTTCCAGCATGGGCTTCCCATGGGATCAGAGCATCCTTTGGGCATCCACCAGCTCTGGCATGGGGTCCTGCAGGGGCTGCAGGTGGACCTGTGCTCCACCATGGACATTCATAGGCCACAGGGGGACAGCTGCCTCACCATGGTCTGTACCACAGGATGCAGGGGAATCTGCTTTGGTGTGTGGAGCATCTCCTCCCCCTCCTGCTTCACTAACCAGGGGTGTGGCTCTCACATATTCTCACTCCTCTCTCCAGCTGCAGTTGTTGTGCCCTGCCCTGCAGCTACCAAAACCTTGCTATGCAAACCCAATGAAATCCTTATGAATGCAGATCTAATCAAATTCTCTGTTGCTTTCCCTTTGCAGAACACTTGAGCCAGATCAGCCCTGTTGGGTTGGTCACAATGCAAAACCAAAAGCAAAGACCTGTACCTGAGAAACACCCAGAACAACTTTGTGTGGGAGTTTCTGCTTGTGGCAACAAAGCAGAAGAGAAGTGCAGGACTGATCACGGTATTAAATCACTGCCTGTGCACACTTGCAGTGTGGGTGGACCACAGCATCCCATTAGTTGCTAGATGCAGTGCAGATTACAGTCTGACAGCAGCTGTCAAGCCTAATGCAGCCAGCAAACTACTGCTAGAAAACAGACACTTTGCACAGTGGTTTCCTCAGCTCCCAACCCAGTTCCACTCAGTGCATTTTGTGGTACTCTAGATAATGAATCAGATTTTTTCAAGCCTGATCAACTTATTAAATGTTGGGTTTCAAGTTGGACCAGACCTTCCTATGTTTCACTAGGTCTTATTTATGTTTTCTTCCAAGGCAAAAATGTATTGTAAGGCTGGTTTATATGCAAGGCAATGTTTAACAAAACAGTACAAGATGTAGCTGATTAAAAACCTAGCCAGCAATAAAGTGATTATCTTTCAGCACAGTGTGTGGTGCCATATGGTGACTGAGCAAGTGGGAAGAACTAATGCTTGATATGCAGCTCCAGTGATTTACGGTTACTGACTTCCTGTAGAAAATGACTGCTTCTTTCATAAAAAACTAATTAGTTTTAAAAGTAAATGTTTGCAGAGAAAATTTATATCGATAAAGTTGCCAGTGCAGTACTCAAATGAATTAATGATCTATAAAAACCTCAAGAGGTAGGTGCATTTTGAACCACCTGTCTCAATCTGTCCTGCTGACCCTGATCAGGAAATTAGCTTGAAATAACAATGAACAGCTGTTTTTATTGGTTCTTTTTATTGTTTATTATATTTATATTTCTATTATACATTTGTACCAAATCAGGTAATATATCTATGAGGAAAAATTATTCTCAGAGAACTCATGGAATTCTCTCTTCCTAAGACACTAAAAAATACAAGGAAACAATCTGAAAAACAAAGAAATAAGAATTAAAGCAACAATCATATATTTATTAAGAAAATCTCATGCAATTTTTTTCATTGACTTGTTAGAACCACATGTTTATCTTTATATCCAAAACACTTCCTCTCTTATTGTAGTATAAATCAAAAATAATTCTACTGTGTTAACAGATGTCATTCTGAAAGGCAAGTGCCTTAAGAACCATAGCTCTAGCCAAATAAAACCATTGGGAGCCTTTACATGCAAGTGTCTTACTTTATAAATTAAAAATCAGTGTCTTGTGCATAAGACATTAGATAATTTCTAACATGTAAAAAAATCTATCATGTGGGACATCACAGTAGGTGTTTCCATAATTCTTGTATTTTGCCCTCAATCTTTTTTTCTACTATATATGTAGTTAATCTTTCCTTTTTCTCTCTTGAATGCAGTATTATATAAGTGAATTCCTTTCAGACAGTCTCATATTGAAAAAACAGGCTGAGCCCCACAGGGGCTTCTAAAGACTCAAAACCTGTTCTTCATCTCCCTCTGAAGCTGACAAGCACAACTGTCCTGTCTCCATCCTCCCAATTATCTATAGTCTCATTTCTCTTTTTTCTTTTCTCACAGTTATTATTATTTGATAATATAGATGTAATTTATAGAAATTTTTCTTCCAATTTTCTCCCCACCCTAATTATTTTAAAGGTTCACCACCTTGACAGAATAAATCAATCTTTTTTTGCCCTAGTTCTTACCTTTTTTTCCCTCCAGCAAAACAGAATCACTATCACACAATTATATATTTTAATTCTGCCCCACATCTTGTGTATATTTGAGTTTGATGACCCTATGGGATGACTCTGTTTTCTGTAATTTTTATAAGCTCTGTTTACCTCAAGGTAAAGAAAGCATCAAGCACATATATTCTTACATCTGTAATAGATAAAGGTTCAGTATTTTAATATTAGCATAGAACAGTGTTAAGAAGAAGCAGCTTTACTGAAAATAGTAGTTGAAATTAATTTTTCATTTGAATTTAATTTAAATTTAAAACCAGTAGTCTGTTGAATGAAAACTGAGAGTATTTTAACTGTTCATTCAACAACACAGTAACCCATATAGCTTGAAGGAGATAATGGAGGGACCTTTCTATTAGCTGAAAAAGTAGAAGATTTAGGGGTGATTCTCTTCCTTCTGCATATATGTGAATGTTAAAGATCCTCTACAGGAAACTAATGTGCAGTAAACATGAAGGCTACAAGTTTAGATGTTCCTTCCTCCTCTAGAATATCGTTTTTGTTGCAAAAGTGAAAGGGTCAATAAAGTGACAAGGTCTGTAGCATCCCAGTTCCACGGATTAACAGAAGACACAACTGCATGCCTATGTTACACAAACTGTAGGGTGATTCTCCTGTGTTAGGGAGGGACAAACAGAAACGATAGAGGGCATGACACAGAGTGAACACTGAAAGGGACTAGCGAAGTCCTAGAGTAATTTAGCTTGGGAGAAATGTCTGAAGAACATCTGGTCCAAGTGCTTGTGGAAAGCATGGTTTATTTCAGAGATAGGTGAGATTGCTTAGTCTTTTAAATTGAGTTTTGAGTGTCTCCAAGAGATGTCACCCTTCCTTGGAAAACCAGTTTTCATTTTTGTCCACCCTTCTACGCAATATAAACTTTTGGCAGTGAAATTTAAAATATCACTATTGATTGTCAAAATCAAATATGCTGAATGAGACGATTAATTTTATTGTGTTTTATCATATTTTTTATGTACTACTAAAACAGTAGCATGGATGAAACTGAAACAGAGCCTAAAGCACATGTAGGAAAGCTGAGCTTGTTTGATGGCTTCTTATAAATTCTATATCTTTATTATGTAGCCTACATGATCTGGACTTATTAGCCAAAACAGTACATCAGGCAATTCAGTGATGTTGTGCTGAGCCTGTCTCTTCTGTATGAATACATCATGGCCTCATAAACAGGTAGATGGAAAAGAAAAAGACAGAATTAAGCTAACATATCCACTCTCAAATTCATGTTTAAACTCACAGTGTAGATATTTTGAATTAGTTAGGTGGCTAATTTTGATTTCAGTTAGACGACTAAGTTTAAGTACTTAATTGTTTCACTAAATTAATGTGAGAAAAAGAATATATTATATTTTCTCATGTGAGTGTTTCCTAAGAATGTATCCATATCCACATTGGAATTATAATCAATGCAAAGGACTCTCATATATCACAGCCCTTTCTTCCATGGCATTTTTCTGTATCAAGGTGTTTTACTGGTCTGAACATAGAAATTGTAGCATATGCTTGTTTCTGATCTTAGGAAAAGGCCTGTCACTCATTATCACATTACATGGATCATTTACAACTGCTTGTTGCTGTGTTTCAAAGTTCACAGAACATGGATGGTTGGCTTAAATTAAAATTGCCTGTGTGCATACATGTGCACTCATAAAAAGCATGAAGGCTAACATTAGTTTGCATAACTGTAAGAACAGCAGGCTTAAAATATAACTTGAAATATAACAACACTATGTAACAGAAACAATCCAAAGTACTTTGAAATAGGAAGCAAATATTCCATTATTCAACTCTGATTTACATAAATATATTTAAATTTCTTAAGCTGTATCTTAACCAAAACACTACTACTAAAACCTGATTTTGCACAGTAGGATTTTTAACAATTTTAAGTATTTTAGTCTTTTACCTCTGATCTCATGACTCCTGTCATTAAAAAAAAAAAAAAATTTAAGATTATAATTTACCGTATTTGAGAAGAAGAGATGATGTGATATAGAGGAATGCAAATTATGATAGGTACCTTAAAATAAGTGTGACCTATAGACTTGCAGAAAATGAGAAATTGTAATATAAAATCGGCAGCTGCTTGTCGTTCACAAAGATGAAAATTCACAAGAGACAGTCTTATTTCAGCACTGCTCAATAATAAATCAACAGGCCAGACATGACTCAGAGTCTTCTCATAAATTAGTTGTTTGACATGGAACAAGGAGACCCAAGGAAAGGAAAGGCGGAGAAGAGAAAAGGGGAGAAGTAGCAAAATTGTGCCTCATGTGGCTTTCTGCTCTATTACTCTTAGACAATTACATGAAATATTAATAGTGCAATTACTGGCAAAAAGAGTGTGTTAAACAAACATGATGTAAAGGACCAAGTTACTGAAATCAATAGTAGATTAGCTATAAATTGATGCAAGACGATTGCAGCTGCAACTTTGTTCCATAAGATACAATGGGCCCAAGAGATGACTCCCCTGTTACGCCTACCATTGCCAATTCTGAGAACATTTGGGTGTTCCTTATTCCTCTCTATGGCCATAACGGGGGGGGGGAGGGGGGAAAGGGCAAAACAAAACCAACAAACAACACCCAAGCCAGATTAATCCTAACTAACATTAGGAATTTACATGGGCCAAAATTACTTGACACATAAATCCCACATGATACTAATAGTCAACACGCCCAGGTCTGCCTGTTTACCAGCAAGGAAACTGGTGTTTGATTTAGAGGTCTCAGTAAAGGGATTATTTTACACAGGGCAAATCGAGACCAATAACTGCTGGAATTACAGTTGAAGTTGATGTTGGAGGGAGGTTGGTTGTCTGCTGTCCTCTGCCTGCTTCTGTATCAGTGGGAAATAGCCCTATATCCTTGACTCAATCAGGATTTTCCTGAGCCATTTTCTGTGGCTTATGGTAATGAGGAAAGGAAACAATCTTCCATCTCCAGCAGAAAAATTGTTTCTGAAGCTAAACTTAGGACTCTCAAGTTAAAATTTCATTGTTTCCATCCAAAAGAGACTGTAAACACATAAAATGAAGGAAATGGCAAGAATTATTATAATTTAGTGTCATAGTATATATATTCTTATAGATTTTTAGTATTTATTTGTTATTAATACATTAGTGGTGGTGCCATATTTAATATAAGTTTCATGCTGTAATGTCAGGCGAACTGAATCATACTTCAGTGGTTAGGTAGGAAATCATGTAGTTCAACAAAGCATACAGATCTGAGATGGCTCGGTTAAACCCAGGGATGTGGCAGATTTCAGCTTTTTTTAAAAACTAAAAGGAAAATCTCTTGAGGTTTTTTCTATGTACAACGGCAAAGTCTAATCTCTTATACATCCAGGGCACTTCTACCCAATAAGTTCTGTTCTGCCCAAGAAATTCAGTGGCTGAAACTGAGAGAACGATCTTCCATATCAACCTGAGTAATGAAGTCTGCAAACAAAATGAAGCAGCAATTAATACTGTGGTTTCAGTGACTTAGCATTCAGCACTTGCTAGTTTAGTAGCAAGCCAGCACCAAAGCCCATCTAGTTGTATGGTATTCTACCGCTGAAGATGGTGCTGGGTTGCAAGCTAAATAGCTATGTAAATTTAAAAATTTGAAGAACCTTGCCTGAACCTTAAACACATTTGCAGTGTCATACTAGGGAAAACTATGAGAAATAAGGACAAGTTCCAGCAGTATGAAATTGAAACTGGTCTTTTTTTTTTTTNTTTTTTTTTTTTTGATATGTCAGACTGAAGAAGTGGGAGAGTTTGGTAAATCTGGGGGTATTTTGGGGTGGCATCAACATTACTGTTAAGAAATATACATGTCATGACCGTGTTCTCTCCTTGCGATTAAAAAACTGTGACAGAGGAAGTGTTAAAAATATAATGAGATGAAAGTGGAAAAAAAGGTGTAATGGGATCAATTAAGGATTCAGAACAAACACAAACAAAATAATTTGAGTTTACTTTAGGAATTATGATTTTAACTGCTTTGTTAATCCTCTGAGCATGGCCAGGATAAACAAAAAGCTTTAAATTTAGATTTAATTGGGAACTCATTAAACTGTTATGTAGCAGGATCTGTCACTTGTGAAGTTTTTAATTTAACATCACATTTCTCAATCCAGTGTGAGCAAAAAGGACTGGTCTGTGTGGCACACTGAATACAAGCCTGCATCTAGCATTGATGACCACCACCACTATGCCAATGCAATCAAATGGCAACTTGAGACAAATTTTAAAGCATCTGAGGAAGAAAAAAATGGGACCACACTACATCGTAGTACATGCCTGAGATGTTTTGTTTTTGTGTGGGGTCCAATAGGTTGTACCTGTAGTCAGAAGTTGGCATATTCTGGTCTATTTGCCTTGGATTCCAGCATATTTCTGTAAATCAGTGAAACTCATTGTGCTAGACTGATTCAGAGGTGGTATAGTTCAAAAAACCTCTACAGCTTCCAATATCCAAAATTTATGGGTAGAAGCAACATCTCCTACTTTTCTAAAAAAGTCTTAATGTCTCCTGCCAGAAAGATGAAAGGACCTGCAGAGATGGACAGCTTAAGTTGCCTTTATGCAGTGCAGAGAGTAACACACAAATAACCCACAGGTAACAACTGACATGTGGAGTAGGGTTAGAGGGCAGATTGTCCACCAGCCCTTGAAATATGATCCAGAGGTAGCCAAAATTTTCACTCTCTTGAAGGAATTGTTAACCTCTTAGCTGCAATCCTGAACTTAACGCCTTTGCCAAATTCTCACTGAAATAAGGATCTGTGGTACAAAAATACACAGACAGTGAGGAGCAGCCCTTAGCCCAGAGATTTTATCATCTGTCTGGAATTTGGAAGATAACACACAGGACAAAAAAAAAAAACCAAACAACAGTGAAGGGAAGTCTGTGGCATGAATATCTAGTTCTAAAGAGCTTCTAAATTGAAATTTGTGCCATTTAATAATAAAAAAAAATTCTTAAAGGTCAAATACAGATCCAGAGGCACTCTGGAGAAAATTCTGCTTGTCTTCTTTCTCCTATCACAGTCTGTTTTCTTTAGTTTCTCCTCCAGGACACAGACTGCATAATTTGTCCATGTCCATGGTTAACTCCTTCCATTTTTCTCCAGTTGCCTCTCCACCATCTTTCATATGGACTGTTTTCCTTTCATAATAAATGTTTGTTGCTTCCAATGAACAACATGCAACAGCCAACCCAGGAGAAGTCAACCCGAAAAAACAGAAAGATGCACTAAAATTATGCATTTTCACGAGATAGTGGTGAAAAAGAGACAATAGTTCAGGTTGTTGCCAGAGGTAAGTATTACTTTTTCTGGGTGGTTGAGTAATTGGTTTTCAGTTGTATCTGTGGGGGGTTTCCAGAGCTTCTGGTTCTGGTGGTCAGCATGATGAGTCAATAGGAGGAGCAGACAAAGGAGCAGCCAATACCACCACAGTTGAATGCAATGCCTTGCTCCTGTGTCTGCAGCTGTCCAGCTGAACACTGAACTACATGAATGGAGTTGAACACTGTGGTTTCTGCATTCTAGGAGCTGGTCAGTTTGCTGAATATCCTGGTGAGTCTTGCTTGGGTGAATCAACAAGAAGAAGTGTGAGTGCTGGGAAAACAAGAACAAGACTGCAAATGACAGCAAATAGCAGGGAATTGTTACAGGAACTAGGTATTCGAGGTAGGAAAGCCTTAGTTCTAAATTAGAGGCCTTTTATCTTATGCTTGTTCTTTTCCTTTGTCCCAGAAGAATTTTCCTGCTGGGGATCACAGTGTAAAGAAATGGGATAGCACTTGTCAATATAGAATGGGTATGAACATAATGGATATGTCATAAAGAAGAAATAGCACAAACCACTAGTAAAATTACTAATTGTAGCTTTTAGTATTAGCTTATTAATTATATTAAATAGAAAGCAATGCTTTTGAAAACTGAAGCATGGCTGTTCTGTTTTTATTTTATTTTTTTTCATTTAGCATATTTACTGTAAGATTCCACATTGCTGTTTTCTCCATTAGCATGACAGTCACTAATACCTTAATTTTTCCAGGCCACTGAAACAAATGTTTCAATAACTGACGTAGGCTATTATTCTTATTGCTAAAAATTATTTCTGTCCTGCATATGACACCTGACCCAACAGCATTGTTGAAGTTTTCATACATTAATTTGCTCTGTATTTTATTTTTTTCATTGTCAAAATAAAAATAGGTTATCAAGCTAGAACTTTAGACTTATCGAGATTGTCACACTGTATACTAAAGTTTCTTTTTTTGTATTTCCCATGTGTATTTCAGACTGGCAGGGATGAGAAGTCACTGTTGAAATCATGAGACCTTGTCTCACCTCCATAACAAAATGAAGGTCCATCAAACTAGAAAAAGGAACTTAAGAAGTGTTAGGAAGCAAAAAAAATTAAACCAAAAAAATCCCTCACAAAAAAATTCTGTAACTCGACGGCTGACAGCAGGGTAAAGAACTTCTTCAGGTCAAATAGAATCTCTTCTTTTTGATGGATAAAACCATGAAAAACTTGTCACTCATACTCTTATATTAGCTGGGATAATATTATGGTGCTTTTTCTTTACAGACAGCAGTTGTAAAAGTGTAAAAGTCCATTTCAATTTTTTTTTTTTAATCCAAATATTAGAAAAATAATGATGAGCTTACCCAAAAGCAATTTTTTTCTAATTACAACATTTCTAATACTAAACTGTGGCATTGTCAGAATAATTTATTTCAAGATAATATTATTTCCTCCGAAACTGGTGGGACTCAATTTAATGATCCATCAAAGGGCAGTTAGATATGAATCAGATAAAAGCTTGAAAGACTGTGTTTTAATGAGATTTCACAGCTGTGGATGCTTGTGTAGGTACTACCTGGAGATACTGGTTATAGATTCATTTGACTTGACTTCCACATGAATGTGTTCCTGTGGTCCAGATATTTCTTAAGATTGTGAGAGAATGTTAATCTCAATGATTTACCTGGGCTTTAATGTCTGACATTAGGATCTACATACTGTGGATCTAACTTCATCAAGTGAAATTATTCAAGAGGAGAAGCATTTCTTATACTGATGGGCCAAAGTCTTGAGTTTTTCTGTATGTTCTTAAATCTTATTGAAACATATTGATAGGTTGTTCCATTTTGCTGTGTTCTACTGCTTTGAGTACTCATTAGCAAGTGATTTGTACACTATAACTGAGACTTCCTGTATCAAGAGTCTTCGTCAAACATTTTGGACTCATGTAATTTTCTTTTGAGTTATGTTAGGACATAGAACTTGTAGGACTTCCTTTCTTTCAGCCAGATGACTGGCTTCAATATCCAAAAAGAGGACAAGACACTTCTCTCAAAATTTTATTTAATACTTTAACAGTAGAGATCCAAATGCATGGATTGTGATCTTTACTAGTGATCTTGTTTACTTTTAAGATTTTCCCTGAGGTTTAGCTTAATAATACTTATGTATTCCACAGTCAGATAAAGTTCCATTGCATGACATTTGGCTGCTTACACTACAGTTCAGAATGTTAATCAATGTGTGCTTAATATACATTAATTCAGATTGTTAGGGGCACCAGACGTATCTTCTCCTGCATACTAAAGACTAAGAATAGCAAAGGAGCTAAGATTTCTGTGCTGCAGTTGCCATTTTCTTACACCAGTGACTTGATTAGGTCAATATACATGAATTGGCAAAATCTAGAAAGCATGATGAACTCCATGGACTTCAAGAGAGGCATTCTTTCCTGCTTGACTTTGACTTCTAGCTATTTCACAGTAAGTCATGCTTTATAGTAAAGTAACAATAAGGATTTGATTATTTTGTCTATATTAAGATATGTATTAAAGTTTCATGGTAGCATTATTTGACATTTCTTTTAGAATTACACTAAAATAAGGGGATCTTTATTTCTTTAGTTGAACGTTGACAGTTAAAAAATGGGAACGCATACCAAGTCGGGGATGAAAAGCCCACAAACATCATAATCACAATGGGAAAAAAAGGGCTTTATCCAACCTTCGCATCTTTTCAGAGAAAGGAATTAGAAATCTCAAAGGGGAATTAAAATTAGAGGAGTAATTATTCATCACCCTACAGAATTCACAGATGAAATGCACTGCATACAGATTTCAGTCGTAGAATGGAAGGGACCTTAAAGACCATCTAGTTCCAACGCCCATGCCATGGGCAGGGACATCTTCCACTAGACCAAGCTGCTCAAAGTCCCATCCAATGGGAATTCCACTAAAGAACTCCCCTTGACTTAGCTGAATCCTACTAAAACTTTTCTTTGTCTTTTCTATCATTTTTATCTATTTACAATTATTTTGCAGCTTGTTTAGTAGCAGCAGCCGTAACCCAAGAAAACTGCTAGGTTAAGCCCTCCAATGTACTAGTGGTAACAGCATTTGCTGCACATGCTGAACAATTGCTCATATTTAAAGGAAAATATTATTAGAGTGATAATTTTGCTGTCTCAATCAAAGTGCATCTTATAGATCTGCTACTTTGACTTAAATATTCAACCATGAGTTACACTTTTTTTTCACTACAATTATATTTAGTGAATCAACATAAAATAACCAGACAGCATCTTGCAATGATTTAAAGAGCTTTTTGCAATAGCTGTTTTATAAAATTTTAATGAGTACACACAAAATGATAGACATTAATGCATTCTATAAAAGGCAGAGAAATCTGCAGATAATTTTTACAGAACTTCTAGCAATAAATATGGAGTTTATTAAAAACAATATTTTACTGATGCTTACAAAGCTAAACAGCTCCAACATCCTGCCAATATTTTATTGGCTAATAGTTTTCAAAAGTTAATTTTCAAAAGGAACAGAAAGAGAGAGAGAGAACAATTTAAATTCCATGTGTGAGCTTTCATTTATTATCACTTACAAAAGAATAAAAAACACAGCTGAAAGATTTTAGCTCAGTGGGTTAAAACTTGTTGCTAATAACACCAAGCTCATGGGTTCAATTCCCTGTGTTGGTCATTCACTGAAGAGTTGGACTCGATGATCCTTGTGGGTTCCTTCCAACTCATAATATTCTGTGATCCTATGAGTTGGGTACACTGTTCATGTACACTGTGGCTGGTCAGCTTTTTTGAGTTCTAAGAGATACTTGTCAAAATTTTCATGTGGTTAGGAGCCACATGGGAAGAAAAGTGTAGAGCATTTGTCCATGGTGAGGATGGCAGGAGCATATACTACATCCCTGACTGACTTGTGCCAGGAATCTCACAGAGTTCTCGGTGAACTTCCATAGAAGCCCTGCACCAGTTTATCTGCACCTCTGAATCTGCATGTAAGTTGCTTCAATAACTTTAGACTTGTCAAGCCACTTGTATTTTTATCCATACCTTTCAGCAAACTAAGGAGTCTGACTAGTGTACAAAGAGCAGCATTACAAGAATTTCTTACTGTTCAGATTCATGGNCCAAAACTGAGGGGACAAGGGCAGATGTATTCCATATAGGGAGATGCTAACCTGCTGTCAGCAGGAGGAGGTCAAGGGTGAGTTACGAGCCATGCAGGTGGAAAATCCGATCAGGGCATGTGGGAGAACAAAGGAAAAACATATAACATTGTAAAATCCTCAAACAGAGTAAAACTCTTAAACTGTAAACCAGTCCTTTGGCATAACAGTAGTCATATGGAAGCCAGGTGCAGCATCCAGGGGTCAGGCAGTCACAGATGTGTGTTGGTGAGGTAGTCCTTCCACTGCTGATAGCTCTCTCCTCCAATAGGAAGGTACCCAAAAGGATTGAGTCCAACTCGTGGCCCTGTACAGGATCATCCACAAAGGTCACACCATGTGCCCGAGAGCACTTCCCCTGAAAAAAAGAAAAAAAAAAACAACAAAAAAACCCCAAACAAACAAACAAATAAAACCCCAAAAACCCCAAACCAAATCAAACAACAAAGAAAATAAAACAATCCCTCTCCCCAAACCACCAAACAAACAACAAAAAAAACCCACAAAAGACCAGAACCCTAAATAACAGGGCAGAAACAAAACAGAGAAGGCTAAGAAGCAGTTGAACCTACTTAAAAGTATTTCTGAAATCTATGGCAATTATGTCACTCATTCATTCTTGTGATCCTGGACAGCACAAATCCATACAGTTATTTAAGTTCTATTTTAAAAACTGAAGTGCTCCATGACAACAGACTTGTAACTCAGAAAATGCAGAAGGGAGGGTCACACTGCTTCAATGCCTAAACATATTCTATCTCTTAATTCTTCTGGTTTTTAGTTGTCTTTAATTCCCAAATTGCATTTTTCGTATCTGCACAGTTTTAAAGTGTGGAACACTCATGAGGCAAGTGGTTTGCACTGTAACACCCTCCAGCTGCTATGCAACCTCGTCTTTAACATCCCAACTTTCTCCGTATTTCCTTGGACAGAATAGCTCCCATCTTGGATGACATGGATTTTAACTCCCATCATGTCTGAAACGGATTTTAACTGGATATGTATCCATGCAATTTGGCTTTACCAGCCAGGTTTGTATATATGCATCTAGTATTTCCTTAACAAAGAAAACATAGCAAAGAATATGACATTTATATTCACCAGTGGTAACAATTTTTTAGGAAATGTATCTGATTTGCACATACATACCCAGCAGTTTGTCTAAGCAAAGAAGCTACAAAAAAATCCATTGTGGATGTAGAAATCTGTAGGACAGGAATATTCTTGTTGTGACATGTTTAGATCCTCAGACACATGAAAAAAGAAGGCAGCCAAAGAAATCATGTTGCTTAGCTTGTCAAGGACTTGACTTCTCTAGAATGGAGCACAAGATGCGCTAACTAGGACAAATGACTTAATCTTCTCATCACAGCATGCTGTAGAATTACTTTTGGCTGAATGAAAAGAAAATGGACTATTCAAACCCAGCCAATATGCTTCTTTTAAAGTGAAAAAGGTAAAATTTACAGGCTCATAGAAAGCATACTGCAGGATCAGGTCAGTGATAAAGACTGTGTAATATCCTGCAGTCAAATATAGATATATATATTAAATAAATATATACATAAAACTGAGAAAAACTGAATCTGGCAAAATATTTGGCCTTAAATATGAGGGGTTTTTTAATCACTGGTTAATTACATAGCTTTAAAATAGTTGGGTTTTTTTTTTCTCTCAGATGCACAGAAAATTGGAATACAACTTGTTCTCTGTACAAAAATATTAGTTTCTTAATTCATATCATGCACTATATTGTCAAGAGACCAGAAACATTCATTCTAATTGATTTCAAAACAAAATGAAATTAAATAATTTTATCCTTAAAGCATACTGCAGTAGAAAGAACATGCTGTTATGATCTGGATAGAGCCCTATTAAATAAAACAGGAAAAAGAAGAACTTATGGCAGTTATAGTTTGAATTAGAAAAAACAAGAAAAAGGAATGAATTAGATTGTTCAGGGCAAAGAACTCAAATGCCAGTTCTCTGATCAACACACTGTCCTGATTAGAATCCAAAAATTGCCTTATTTCATCTTTGCTATTTCATTCTGTTAAGTTTAGAAGGAAGCCACTGCAGTCACTAAAGCAAGGCAGGTCATCTTTAACTGTGTACCCAGTTGCATTCAAAGAAGCTCAGAGTATTCTAAAGACCAGCAAACACTAACTTGTCAACCTCCTCTGTCAAACCTCCTTTTTCCCTGATGTAACCTGCATGTCAATAATGAGTTTGGATTCATTACAGTCCTTTTATTGTTTCAGCTTCACCCAGGACATTTCATTTTGACTGTAACCTCTTGATTTTGGGACCAGCTATGCATTGTCCTTCACCAGTACTTGTCTGAAATGGAATAATTTGAATTTTTACATTTAAACCTTTCTTGAACTTCTTCTTGAGGATGTCTTTTTGCCTTTTAAGTATAAAAAGTCATGTCCGATCTTTCTCTTCTATCAATTACAGCTTTAAGAATATACCCACATATGTAAAAAACTATGTCATCAGCATATACACCAAAAATAGAATGAACAGGAGTCTTACTCTATGTTGAGAAGTCTGTGCTTTCATTGTGTGTCTGCTATACTGACAGAAACGGACCATAACCAGTGTCATTCACAGAATTACAGAACTGTTAGGGTTGGAAGGGACCTCTGGAGACCACCCAGTCCAAGGCCCCTGCCAAGGCCGGGTCACCTACAGGAGGTGACACAGGAGGGGGTCCAGGTGGGTTTGGAATGTCTTCAGAGAGGGAGACTCCACAACATCCCTGAGCAGCCTATTCCAGTGCTCTGCCACACTCAATGGAAAGAAGTGTGTAGGTGAAACTTGTGTTTAATTTATGACCATTGTGCTTCCTCCTGTCACTGGGCACTACCGAAAAGTCTGGCACAATCCTCTTGGCACCTGCCTTTGAGATATTTATATGCATTAATGAAACCCCCTCTCAGTTTCCTCTTCTCTAGACTAAACAGGCACAGCTCCCACAGTCTCTCTTCATAAGAGAGATTCTGCAAACCCCTAATCATCTTTGTGGCCCTCTGCTGGACCATCTCCAGAAGCATCTTGTCTTTCCTGAACTATGGAGACCAGAATTAAACACAATACAAATGTGACCTCTCAAGGGCCAAGTAGAGGGGGAGGGTCACCTCTCTCAACCTGCTGGCCACACTCCTCCCAGGATACTCAGCATTCATGTTAGTTAAGACAGGAAAAAAGTAAAATACTTAAGTTTTTGATCCCATGCAAAATATCCTGACCCAAAACCTTCACAATCAATAAGAAACGTTTTGCTGACTTTGAGGAGCTGTTGGTTAGATCCTTATAACTAGTTTTCAAGCTTTTTGCTTTCTAATAGAAAGTACTAAGCTAAGATACTGTCTGAACTGTAATGGAATACCTAAAGGAGGGGATGTTTTCCACACTTTCAAAATAGCTTCTTCCAATAACGTGACTTTCTTCTCTGGTTATTGATCTGCTTTACATTAACATTATCAGAAATGTGAAGACTGTGGGAATTGTAAAATTTAATTCCCCTTGTTGTGGCCAAGTAGTTCTGGTGCAGTGGCAGCTTTATTCCTAAATTCTGGAATATTCTGGTTGTGGTGTCACATCTAAAATTGTCTCAGGTTTACTAGCTTGTAATATCAGTAAAGTGATGCTATGAAATATGATGCTTGTCCACTAAGTCTCCTTAGTTAACCTTCAACTAGCCTTAGATGTGTTCAGACTTAAATCACAATTTTAATTTTGTATGACTGTTGAGATACATATATATCACATATACATGTGTACAGATCATAAATGTACTCAAAGAACTTTGAATATTTTTCTTTTGATAACTCATTAACAGCTACCAAGTAGTGATCATTTCCAGTCACTGTGCTTTGATGAATCCAAATCAGTTCTTAGTTCTTCCAGTCTTCCAACTGCACCTTTTTCTTTATAAAGAGCAAAAGGCAGTTTTGCTTTGCTTATAAAGGCAGTTGTATTCATTAGACAACAAATAGTTAATGAATTAGACCAAATGAAAAATTTGCTTGTTTTGAAAAAGTAGACAAACCAAACCATGACCTACACACTTCTGATAACTTTATATTTATGGACTGTATATTTAAACTGGCTGCAGTCTGATTAATACTTATAGACACCTTTTTTTACCAGATTTGTTTTCTGGGTCTTTTTTTTTTTTTTTTTCCTTTTAAGTGTACATTTCCGGGAAAACATGGAGCTCTTTGACAACGAGTGTACATTGCCTGAGAACAATGTGGAATTCTTCAACATTGGAAGTGAATTGCTCACTAATGCAAAACAAGGCTTTTTCATTTTATTCACACTGCCTGAAACACCGAAACACTTCATGAATGGACAGCCTAGCACTTCTTGCTGGGTAAAGTCCTTTAATTCCACCGAGCTTCTGATATATTGGTAATGTCAGGCTGTCATGTCATAGAACCTTTTTTCATGTGGAATGGCTTCCAGCAAGAATTTCTATTGCTTCTGGTCAAACACTGTGCAGCACTCTGCCATGAATAGCTTCATGCATCCTGCACATTTGTTTCCTGAGTTATAGGCCATGCACTGGCCAGCTTCACATTTCATTTTGATAAATTTTTTGTTGACCAAGGCTGAACTACCATGATTGTGAGCATTGTCATGTAGCCTTTATAAATATGCTGAAAACTTATGATTCAGTATTATTATCTTTATTGGCGTAGGTTTTCATTCAAGTCATTTACAGTATAACACTTACGTCCATCTGATCTTCCATAACATTTTCAATACACAAAACATTGTAATGCTGGTTTATTTTTGAGCATATTGCCTTGGGTGCCTCATTTGAAAATCAGTGTCTGAAATATTGAGAATGTTCAGAAAGATGTACTTGAAGAGTGCTCATTAGAGCACATCTGTTTTGCTTCTGAGGAGGGCAGCAGACTCAGGCAAGTTGTTTCATATTTGTTTACAGAAGAGTATTCTGTTTCTGGGTGCTTCGAGAATTTGAAATACACAGTTCAGCACATTGAGGTCAGTGAGATTTTTTTTCAGCTCTGTAAACTGTAAAAAAGGATCTTTTTTTTCACTGTGGGAAGAAGAAAAAACCAGAAAACCGATCTCCCTGTTTTGTGTCTTTTTGCAAGGAAATACAATTGTGTTTTGAAACAAGTTAGTTCTGTAAAGCTTTAGTAACACCCTCACATTAGTCATTATAACTTGTTTCCCCCTTTCTGTAACAAAATTCAATAAGCATTACTGCAAGAAACATCATTGCTTGAACACAGTATGAGAGGAACACAATATAAAACTGCAAAAATACTGCTTTGTATAAAATTTTCACCCATTAACGTAGTAAAATCAAACCCACTACTAAACTACGTCCTTGAGTGCCACACGTCTTTTAAATACCTCCAGGGATGGTAAATCAACCACTTCCCTGGGAAGCCTGTGCCAATGCTTGGCAACACTTCCCATAACAATTTTTTTTCCCTAATATTCACTTTAAACCTCCCCTAGTGCAACTTGAGGCCATTTCTGTCGGGAGCCAGGAGGAAAGGGCATATGAACAATGGAAAAAAGAAACAGAAGAAAAAGAAGGCTGCGAGGAACTGCAGGAACAGATATACATCACCTTTAAATAACAGACTGTTCCTATCTGAGGGGTTGTGGTTGTAGTTCCTATTTGTTGTTAAGAGATATTAGAAGTTATATGTTGTTAAAGGTTGTATTCTCCCTCAAATTTAAAAAATCCACATGCTCCGTACTGTCACTTCCCTCTGAAATCCTCTGTTCCTATTGGTCCCCTGTTGCTGCATTGCAGCATGCCTTATTTGGAAGTTACATGTATGGTTATCCCCACCTGCCTTAAGCTGATCCATCCCCTTTTTATCCCTGTATGTCCCTTGTTAGCATACTCCTCCCATGTTCTGACCCTTTTTCCAGCACCTTCTCCCCTGACGCTATAAAAGCCGGCGCAGCATTTCTGCTGGGGGTTTTTGCCTTGCTCAATAAAACATTTCAAGTTTCAAGCTTCTTCCTGAACCCTTTCTCTGACTGGGCCACGTCACATTTTCTCTTGTCCAATTGTTTGTTGCTTGGGAGAAGAGACTGGTCCCCACCTCCTACATTGTCCTTTCAGGTAACAATAAAGTCCCCTTTTCTCCAGGCTAAACTAGCCCAGCTCCCTCAGGTGCTCCTCATCAGACTTGTGCTCCAGATCCTTCCCCAGCTCTGTTGACCATCTCTGGACACACTACAGCACCCCAATGTCATTTTTGTAGTGAGGGGCCCAAAACTGAACACAGGATTCAAGGTGTTGCTTCACCAGTGCCAAGTACAAGGGGACAATACCTGCCCTGGACCTGCTGGCCACACTATTGCTGATCCAGGCAGGGCTGCCCTTCCTTAAGGGCTATAAACCAAAACTCACACATGCAAGCAGGCAAGAAAGGAAGCCACCAATGAGAATAAAAAGTACTGGCAATAAGTGTAAATTCCAATATATGTTGGTTTAATGCATTGAAACAGTCATGACATTGGATGCAGACTTCTTGGATGATAAACAAAAGCACAAGAAAGACAAAACTCAGTGAGGACTACTTAAAATCCAATCCACCTATTTTTAGGAGTCTAACTTAGCCACGAACTCTTACTTTCCTAGGAACCCTTACTTTCCCAGGAACCTACTTGTCTATATAGATACTAAAGCAAATTTAGGATTTGTACGTAAAATAAAACATACATGCTCATAAAATGCATAGGATAATGTCACTGTATTCCATATTTTCATGATTCATGAAGTTCTACTCCACTTCTAGACTTTGCTGCTGCTGGTTAATGCCTCAGTTTTCCTGTATGCAAGGCCTGACTGACTGTGCTGCTGAACAAACTGTCTACATACAGGACTACAAAGAAGGAGAGTGTGGGCTTTAAATAAACCTCTAAAATGCTTACTAAGAGGATTCTGGGGCAAAGGCATTGCAAATAGATTTTTCTTGGCTCAAGTCAATGCTAGAAAGAATCTAGTCTCAATGAGATAAGGAGGCCAAGCTTGAAGGAACTGGGAAAATCAATTCTCTAGAATAAAACTCATTACCTTATATACTCCTGTTACTGTACACATGCATAATGCAGATTTAGAAAAAAAAAAATCAGAACAAATGGGAAGCAATATGTAACTGTTTATTCCTGTAATAGGTGAAATGAGAAGTATTTACAGTAACTTGTCAATTCTAAGCCATACTGTTGTGAACTGAAAGGCTCTGCTCAACTCCTTGGCTTAATGCCCACTTAACCCCAGCAAGAGGTTGCCTGTGACATTTGCATTGTAGCCATTAAGTCTATTTTCACCCTGTCCTCAGGGAAATGCATACTCTAATGCTTTGAGTGTTGCTACTTTCTTCATTACCCAAAAATTTCCAGAGGAGAGAAATCCTAGATTTTCTTGAACATATGTATTTGGAAAAGACAGATGGGAGTGTTCCTCATGCCTCACCTTATGTTCAATATTTCAGAATCCAAATCCATTTTGGGGTAGGGTTTTTCTTGGTTTTGGGTTTTTTTTAGTTTCCACATGTGCCATTCTCTCATGGTAGTAAATTATCATATGTGATATGCTGCTAGGCTTCAGGAACAATGCTGAGCACCACCACACCTTGCCACAGATAGCCACACTTTCAGTCTGACTTATTTCTTACTTAAAGGATCCATGTTGTGCAAATGTTAGTATTAGCTTGGAAACCAGTTTTTACTTTTCTAGACTCTGAAGAGACTGCCAGGGCTAATGCTGGAGGGTGCTCTACAGCTCAGGTGAAACCAGTGTCTGACAGTGTTCCGCAAGCCGAACGGTGTTCCTGGTGAGAAAGTCTGGATCTAAATATCATGTCTACACCCAGGCAAATATGTCAGGCCGGCTTGAGCTCAGCAAGCTTTTGCTTTCTAAAACTGGAAAACATCCACCAAAGAGCCAGGAGGCAAAGCAACATGACTATCTCTATCCTTTAATTAATACTCTAAACCATGCTCTTCTCAGTCCCACTGATCCTTCCCTCTGGTATCTGGAAGTCATGCTGGCTGCTCCTGCAGTATTTACGTCTTACGTCTCTGGCCAGAGAAAAGAAAGCTGATGTCTGTCTCAAGGATACAAGCCATCTCTCTTCGGGTCCAGAAAATTCAGATTATATCATATAAAAAAACACCATAATCAAAATTGTGGCATTTCTGAGATATATTTTGGGAAAGTAGTTGTATTTTTCTGCACATAATGACAAAGAGATGAGGAAGTTAAAGTTAGTCCAAATTCTCAGCTTGTTTGTGGGCTAATTTAGCTGGAGAAGAATAACATCTAAAATAGTAATTGTCAGGTCTAGGATCCCAGACCTGTCACATTATGGAGGATTTTGACCTTCATCTGGTATATCATAGGTCATCTACTACAAGAAAACAACTAAATATCCCCACAGAAAAACAAAAAGTCAGGTTCCTACCCAAGGATCTTGCTTCTAAGTTAACTACAATAAGTAACAAGTATCAATAAGGAATAAACAGAGAGACATACAGTTAGTTAAGGTTGAAATAGTAAAATAATTAAGGTAATATTCTGGATATTTACTGACAATCCAGTTCTCATGATACTTTTATTTTTTTGCAGATGTATAATGGTTATGAAGTTCTGAACACTGAAAGAAATTGCCAGTATTTATAGTTTTTATTTAGAAGATGCTACATTTTCCGTAGTAAATTTTCTAGAGTAAATCTTAACCTTTGCAAAAGAGAGTTAGCATTCATTGCAAAATATCCATTGTGCACTAGAACTAATTCATTTTTGGTCCTATTGACACCTCTTTTAATGCTCACCCTCTTCAGATATTTGTTATTGAGTTCTATTAGTGGAAGAACTCAGAAATAGTCAGTTAAAAATTAGGTCTGATACAACCCTGAAAAGTAAAGGGATTTGCAGGTTTTCTTGCTTATTCTGAAATACATGTGTGCAACTCTTTTCAACAGGAATAGTGAAGCAATCTGGAGAAAGAAAAACACTTCAGACTTCATACAATAAATTTAAAAAAGAAATGACAGGATAAGGAGTGGCCAAAAACAAAAGATGGGAGTAGTTTTCTCATTAAAATAATGGATTCAAAACGTCTATCGAGGAATTTTAGCTTCTCTGCTGAAGAGTAATTCTACGCAGTGATTTAGTATCTGTAGAAACAACTTTTCTTCTCTGTATTTTGATTATTAGAATTTTGATTCCCTAACTTTATGTTACTAGAATTATGTAGTGACATGACCTGTTTCTAGAAATCCTGTAGAAACTCTCCATCAGTTGAAATACAAGACTAGAGAACACTGCATAATGGGGTTGATTTCATTTCACAGTTCATGCTGATATTTTGTCTACTCTACAAAAAAAAAAAGGCATGTAGTCTAGAAAACTTACAGATGAGTTTAATGATGATTGCTACAGCTGCAATACAAATTTTAACAGTCTTAGGCTATTAGGATCCAGGGCAAACTTCAAGATACACTCAAAAGACTGATGACTCAATTCAGAGTATTTCAAAACCATCTAAGTACAGTCTTTATGCTTGGAAATACTCACAACAAAAGCCATCAGCTCCTAAATTCTATCAATAACTTATCCTTTAAAGTAAGAATAATACAAATGTGGAGGCACAGCAAATTCTGTGTTAGATAAGAAACACCACCAGATTCTACAACCTACATATGCCTTTAAGAAAATGAGGAGCAAACATTTTGAGGAACAGTTCATTCAAAGTACTGCAGCAAATGAAAGCTCTTCCATTAACAGGCAGCCAGTTTAAATCAACCCCTCGTTGGTAAGTGACTAAAAGCTTGATTCGGGGCCCATTAACATTGATGTTATTCTTCCCATTGACTTCACCGGATTTTTAAGTTAGGACTGAAAATCAAAAGCTGCAGACACCTGTTGGTGTCTGTTCATAGGCCAAGATTAAATTAGTTATTGTTGTTGGATTGTGTTTTGAGCTGTGGTGCAGGCAGAAATGTGAGGTAAAGTCCACCCCGTGCCAATACAAAGGAGAAAAGGGTGGAAAGAAAGACAGCCTAAAAATTCAAGATGGGAGAGTTCCTTCTTCCCCTTACACCATGATACTAATTAGCCCTCCTTAAAATGGGGAAGTTGTGATTTAATTCAAATAACATGATAGGCTATCATGACTCTAAGCATTTACTTGGCAGAAACTATACAGATCCCCTAAACCACTGTAATATATCAGGGAAGGAACTACCAGTTTACCACTGGACACATGAATAGACACGAATTATTACATTTCTAAACCAGTATATAATTAATATTAGATAGTTTTGTCTTGAAACCTCTGCATCTAGCCAGGTTCAGGCAAAGTTTCTAAAATTCCCCTCCTACACGTAATTTTCTGGGGACAGATTCAGTTATTGCAAGCATACATGATTCTGAAAGATCTTTTACTGTAGACTACCAGCTTTATTTCAGCAAATCCAACTTTTCTTACACTAGTAGCTGTTCTACAATATGTATGAGAACAACTGAGAAATCAAGATTTGGAATCGCTAGGATCCTGGCAAGGAGGTAGATATTTCTAACAGAAAACCATTAAATAAATCCTTAGAGGAAGATACAAGGAAAGGAAAGAATTCAGTTTCAGAATGAAAAGTAGGACTGTAGAGGTGTAATGAATGAAGCTCTCTATCCAGAAAGGCAGAAAGGGATAAAAAACAACCAGTAATGTATCATCATCCATATATTGTCTAGCCAATATAATTTATTTCATAATTGTAGATGCTACAAAATAAAATCAAAATTAATACTCAAGATATTTTTTATATGCATGCAGCTAGGTACCAGGCAATTAGATTGGGAGAATATTTAGTAGTTTCTAAAATATTTGCATCAATAAAGATTTCAATTCCTATATGGGTGTGGGATTGTAAGAGTGGGAAATCAACCACTTAGTGAATACCAGGCAACATGAGAAGCATTTCCAATAATAACCACAATTAGCAATGTAGATGAGAAATCTATCTGATTTATGGGCTGCATATGCAATTATAACACATTCATAAAATGTTACCCACAGAGCAATCCAATACATTTGTTTACCCGTGCTCCCAGATTAAGAAAGTAATGTTGTCAACCAACCAATTGTGGGCATTACATATTCAAGATTAATTACCATCTGCATGGGACAGATGTTAAATCTTCAATTTCGCAGCAAGGCATCTATAGCTTATTTCTCATGGACTGCTTCTTTCTCTGATCAATAAATGTATCAGCCTAGCTGTTTATCTTGACACTGAGGTCAGACGAATAACAGAGGTACATCTGGTTTTGTGTCAAATAAGGGCTGAGGAAATGAATCCTATAAACAGCTGAGCTGCAATTGTCCTTCACTCTTTTAAACAAAACAAAAACCAAACCACGAAACCAACCTTGTTGCATATTTTCGAACTAGAATTCATGTCAAATGTTCATATGAGTTGAGCTTGATTCCCCACTGCATCTTCAGCTGATACAAAAGTGCCAGTACATGAGAGTGGATTTTGGCTAACAATCTGCTCTCAAAAACTCTATTCATTATCGTTATTGTTACCATTAGCATTTCACTTTGTTCCATTAAGTAAGAAAATGAACAGTTTAGTTAATTGTCTTGTTAGTGACCACAGAATGCTGTTTTTGAAAAAGACATAATAAATAAATATTACATGCATAATGACTTCACAAAACAATGCAGAAGAATATTCTGAAATTAGGACTTGACCCAGAGCAGGGTAAAAGAGCAATATTGCTTTGACTAACCATATAGATTTCTACTTTTTAGGTACTTCCCTACAATCTCAGCAACCTTAGTTCATGTCACCTCAGACACCCGTGACTTCTCATTTGCCTTCTCTGTGAAGATGGGATCTCTAACACCATTCTGGTTAGATAGACAGTTGTTTGTATTCTTCTTAAATTTCCTGGAGATGAAAAAGGAGACAGAAAGAGTCAAGGCTACAATTTCCTTCATCTAATGAAGTGACAACTTTGCTCAGCCCTCACATTCTCACTAATTCATCTAGGTCTTTTTTGATTCTTACTAACCTGAGGAAGTGATCGTTTCTATCCCCATCCCAGAGGAGTGCCCTAAACACCATGGAGTGCCCTGAACAAAAAATACTTCTCTCACTGCTGCTAAAGATCAGCCCCTGTGCAGTCAGTTGTGCAACAGTCAAGGAGAGAGAAAAAGGCCTGACAACAGCCAGGAAGGAGAGGCTTCTTGTCCCTGCCCTGAGGGGTGATTTTAATAAACCCAGAAAGTCTCTAACAAAAAATATACATTGTTTGAAACCTTGCATCTCCCTCAACACATGAGTGGCATTCCTTTGACCAAGATAATCAATTACTAGATCCTCCTTCAGTCTGAACTCAGTCCCCGTAGGTGTGTCTAACAGCCTTACTTCCCAGGTGACTGATTTGTCTTCTGGACAACTATGTAAAGACAGTGTGACACTGGCACACACCATACTATTAAACATGCTCTTGGTAAGTGTTAGTTATATTTTCACCTAAGAGAGTGGAAATGTTAGACATTTCTGCACAGTTTCCTGAACTGCCAGAAGCCAATTAAACTGGATCTTCTTGTGAAGAGAGAGACAGCTAGTAAATTAAGAGGTCTAGGTCTCCTGCAGAGACAGCTGACTAAGGCATTCAAATGTTTGTATTACATCAGGCTGAGGGTGGTTTCCTGCCTGAGTGTCTGTATCTAACATTTCCGTGAGGAAATGACTGTTAGGCATAAAACACAGGCATGTTTCAGTTGAGTTTTAAGATCTACTTGAAAATCCAGATGCAATAAAAAATAATTGTGTGCCTGATAACTTTTGTTTAAAAAAAGGCAGTGAACAATTGCTAAAGTCATAAAATTGCAGAGTAGTTTGGCTTGGAAGGGACTTTCAAAGGTCATTCAGTCCAACTCCACTGCAGTGATTAGGGGCATTTTCAACTAGATCAGGTTGCTCATAGCCCAGTCCAACCCGACCTTGAATATTGTCAGGGATGGGGCACCCACCACCTCTCTGGGCAAGCTGTTCCAGTGTTTCACCACCTTGATGGCAAAAAATTCGTTCCTTATATCTAGTCTGAATTTACCCTCTCTGTTTAAAACTGTTACCCCTTGTCCTATAACAACAGGCTCTACTAAAAAGTCTGTCCCCATCTGTCTTATAAGTCCCCTCTAAGTACTGAAAGGCCACAATAAGGTATCCCTGAATCCTTCTCTTCTTGAGGCTGAACAACCCAAACTCTCAGCCTTTTCTCACAGGAGAGGTGTTCCATCCCTCTGCTCATTTTTGTGGCCTTCCTTTGAACATGCTGCTCCTGGTCCACGTCTCTTGAACTGAGGACTCCAGAGATGGATTTTGCACTCTAGGTGTGGTCTCACCAGAGCAGATAGAGGGACAGAATAACCTCCCTCAGCTTGCTGGGTATAATTCTTGTGATGCAGCCCAGGATACAATTGGCTCTCTGGTATACAGGCACACATTGCTGGGTTGTGTCCAGTGTTTCATCCAGCAGCACTCACAAGTCCTTTTCAGCAGGGCTGCTCTCAATACCTCTATCTTCCAGCCTGTCTTAATAGCAGCGGTTGTCCTGACTCAGGTGTGCTTGGCCTTGTTGAACCTCATGAAGTTCACATGGGCCTACTCCTCAAGCTTAAAATACCATGTATAAAGGCAGAACTAACATTGCACAACTAAATTTTACTTAAAGTTTTTATTCTTCATCATTTTATCAATATAGAATACTAAGACCTCTGCTAGGTCAGAAAATGTAATCCACATTTTATAAATGGAAAACTAAAGATGAGCATAGGTTCAGTAATCTGTTTAAAATTGATTTATTTATATGTGCTCTAACTCTTCCAAGTTCACCATGGCTGAATGAACTTCCAGATAATAATTCCTCGTTATTTTTCAAAAATGTTTCAGATATATTACAGTGACAATTGTGACCAAAGTTTTATTCTGTACTGAAGACAAACATGCTGCTCTCAGGATGTTATGTCTTGTGGACATTGTGTCCAGGATTTTTTGAGAATCTGGTTTGTGATGGACCACTTTATCTGATTCCATTGACAGTGCTCTCTATAAAGCTAAATACACAGCTGTGCTGCTGGAGTTTCATGGAAGAGAATCTCATTGATTTTGAACCCTTGTGCTTTCTGTTATGTCTGTTTCAGTGGAAAAAAGGATAAAAAAGGTTCTGAATCATTTTACACAATACATAGAAAACCTGAACATTTAATTTATACTCTCAGCCATGAATGGTGGAAAAACAGCATTTTCCACATAAATACAGTTTCCATTAAAAATAAGCTATTCTCGCTGCTATTGTTTCAGCAACATTTAAAATGGGAACCAAATCAGAAGTTAATATTGCTATTAAAGACTTCTGGGGAGCTGGCAAGAATTTCTGTTGTTGCTAGAGGAAGTTAAGTGGAAGAAACAAAGCAGGCTAGTCTAAGAGAGGGAGGCTCAGAACTAGGCCAAGGACTGGCCAGCTGAAAGACACAGTACAGCACGCTGACATGGAGCCAGGAGCTGCGATAAAGGTATATCATATGCAGGACAAAGAGGACTTTACAACTGAGCATGGGCAAACAGGTGTTTCTTTGATGAGGTTTCTTTCAAAATCTAGAGAACATGGTGATAAAGTTGTGATGGCTCCAATCTCCAGACACCTTTTGCACTCATCCTTGTTTATTGCAGTAATGTTCCAGAAAACAGTTTGAGGAGCCCTGTATGCCAGGTACTTTTCTATCTAGTAGAACTGACAGTGTTGATTTTTTTTTCTCTAGACTTTTAAGTCTAGACTTTGTATTGTGATTATCTGCACTTCTCCATTAAATATGCCTCTTTTGTCATAGAAAAAAATATTAAGAACTCAGTGAGAAAAGAGAATCAGAAAGGGGGAACATAATTCTGCAGCTTAACAATACTGACTTAGGATAAAAGGATTTTAGTAAACACCAAACAGAAGAGAAAGAAAGAGCCAAAAAGGCTGTCAAGCTCTAGAACAGATTTCCCAGAGAAGTGCTGGAGTCACCAGACTTCGAGGTATTTAAAAGACTTGTAGATGTGGCACTTAGGGACATGGTTTAACAGTGGACCTGGCAATGTTGGGCTAATGTATGGACTCAATGATCTTAAACGTCTTTTCCAACCTAAACATTTATCAAGTTCTATGATTCTATGTACTGTGTCAGCACTCACCTGGGACAGTCAGTCTTAGATTCTGGTGTCCATTTCTGCACTGCTTCCATATATTGTGCATTGACTGATCATTTAATAAAATAAGGAAGGAGATTGCTTCCTATGCACACTGATCAAACTATGGAGGTAAGTGGAGTTTTAGGAATCACCCACATCTGCTGTTTAGCTCTAGAGTTTTCCCATGAAGTAAAGAGATTCCCTAGAGTTGTTACTGAGACATTTAATGCTTTTTCATTGCTTGATACTCAGCTTTTTATTGGTGTCTTATGCAATTTCTGACTAATTTCCATGGTATTATCTTTGCAAGAAAATTTTAAAAAAAATGTAATAACGAAGAGGAAAAACTAGTTTGTAGGTAATGGCAAGTGGCAACTATGAAGTCGGTAGACATACAGAATGAAGAAAACTACAAACCCTGAAAAAAAGGCTAGATGACTTGTCTCACTGGAGATTCAAATGTTTTGATGTCTGTTTTTTCTCTCAGACCGGAGTGAAATTTAGTGAAACATCTGTGAGGAACAACCATGGTGCACAATGTTAAAACAGTCAGAGCTGAGGGCCAGAGGAATGCAGCCCAGCCCATGACAGATACTGGAAAAAAAGAGACCAAGAGCCACTGTTTCTTTGTTTTCATTTAATACTTTGAGATATCTCCTTAAATAATTGTAGTGGTACAGATCCTCTATTTTATCAGAATGCTTCACCTCCACAAAAAATATTCCCAAAAATTTCACCCTAGACTTCACCACTGACATACGGAAGTACTTTGTAGTGTCAGATATGGAATTTGTGGTTCTCCCTCTACAAACCACTGCCCCTTTCCTTCATCTCCTAAAGCACATATTTGAGATAAAAGATACTATTTTTAAATTTCAGAATAGTGTTCTATGTGGAAGAAAGCAATTGAACCTTTTCCATAGGTCTTTAGTGGTCAATGTATGTCAGACTAGACAGAAACACATATAAAATGAGTTCCTATCACTGTCACACATTTTAGTGCTATTTACTCTAAATTTTGGTTCTACAGTGACAGGAGTGGGGCAATACTTTCCTTGCATGTCTCTTCTGTTGTGATTTCTGTTCCTCAAGTCAAAATCTATATTTTATTTCTTAAAGAGCACAATGAATCATTAGTATTAATTGGTGAATAAATAGATTTACCCTCCATAGCAAAGCATCAAACTAAGAAACATTTAAAAAAACCCAGTCAGATACATGGACCCAATGGGATGCACTTGTTTACAGGAACATGATGGAACAGGATGTTCTAGAACAAACAAGACCAAAACATGAAGGACAAGAGGGTATAGTCAGCATGAAGTTACAAAGGGAAAACCGTGCTTGACCGACTTGATCCCTTCTACAAGGAAACAGCTAAGCCAGTAGAGGGGCATGTTGTTTATCTCAATTTTAGTAGGGCTTTCACACTGTGTCCCATAATATTATCATAGACAAACTGATAAAGTAGGGTCCAGATAAATGGGCAGTAAGATAGATTGAAAACTGGCTGAATCGCTGGATGAAGAGGGTTTTGATCAGAACATCCAGCCAGTGATCAGTCACTACTGGAATACACCAGAGGCTGATACCAGAGCCACTACTGTTCAATGCATTCATTAATGATCTGGAGTGCAGCCTCAGGAAGATTAAAGACAATACAAAATTAAGAGGAATGGCCTGTACATAAGACCTTTGTGCTACCACTCACATAAAGATGGAGAAATAAACAAAGGGGAACTTTCTGAAGTTCAACAAAGGGCAATGCCTAGTCCTGAACTTGGAAAGGAATAACCCCATGTGCCAGCAAAGGGAATCTACTGTCTAGAAAGAAGATTTACAGAAAATATTCTCGGGGGTCCCGGTGTACACCAGATTGACCATGAGCCAGCAATACACCTTCACAGCAAGGAAGGCCAACAGCCTTCTGAGATGCACCAGCAGGGCAAGAGAGATGCTCCTTTCCCTGTGCTTAGCACTGGTGAGACATTTGGGTGCAGAGCTCAGGGCTATGTAGTACCTGAGAGACATGGACTGGAGCAAGTCCAGTGTAGAGCTATAAAGATGAGTAACAGCTCAGAGGACCTGACATATGAGGAGGGTGTGAGTGAGCTGGGGATTCCCAGCTTGCAGAAGAAAAGGCTTAGGAGGGATCTTATCAGTGTATATAAACACCTGATGGAAAGGTCTAAAAAAGATGGAGCTTGCCTGTTTTCAGTGGTGCTCGGTGACAGGACAAGACACAATTGACAACTGAAATACAGAACACTCCATTTAGACACCAAGAAATACTTCTTAAGTGTGAGGGTGGCTGAACACTGGTGCAGGTTGCCTAGAGAGGTTGTCTCCCTCCTTGAAGACAGTAAAAACCTGACTGGACATGGATGTAGGCAACTACTTGGCCCTGCTTGAGCAAGGCTTTGGACCAGGCGACCTCCAGAGGTCCCTTCCAATCTCTTCCACTCTGTGATTCTGTGAAAAATGCAACTGTTATAGACATTACAATGCAGAATCATTTAGAAGCACAGCTTCAGTATTTAGACATTTTTCTGGTCTATTGTTTCTCTCATGGTGGTATGAGTAGCACCAAGATACTGTTGGGGTTTGGGTCTTTTTTCTGGATAGCAGATTACTCCTTTTATATCCTGCTAATCTAGTGCCTGCTTGCATTTCCTCATACTCACGGTAATATGTCTACTTTTGAGTCTGTGTTTTGACTCAAATGTAATAAATGACTCATAACATTAATCTGCTTTATAATTTAATATGGTACTATGTTGCACTGGAATATCAAGTGGATGGTTTATACCACATAATGAAACAGCAAATATAATGAAGCAGTAAAATTGTTATTTCAAAATGACATGTTTTTGCAAAGTGTATAAACATCAAACAGATATCAATAATCAAAGGTAATGAAATCCTGCAGGTACCTTGTAGGAGTCCTCACCAGTGCAGTAACACCGCAGCCCACAGAGGGGCACCCATGTGCTGCGTTTAAATCCACAATCCTCCAGCGCCTTCCCGTGTGTTTCCAGACCCTTTAACTTCAGAAGTTTCCGGGCACGAGTTTGCTCTCAACATGACACCACTCCCAAGCCTCAGTGAAATCCCAGCCTAAAGAAACGCTCTACAGTCAATAGAGTTCATTTGACTATATATTTAATTAATCTCTCTTCATTTATCATCGTGACAACTATGATACAATAGTAATTTAGGGATATTGCTTTTTTATAAAACTACCGACACATTTTAGGCTAATGAAACTGAGGGCAACAACAACATCAAAAGTAGCTTCAGAGGAAAACTGCCAAATGCTTGTTTGGCCAGAATATTTATCATAAAAATAACATTACACATGCTCAAATTCTTATCAGTCAAATGCTTCTTGAATTTGCTCCAGTTGCATTTGACTATGCCCTTCCCTTTTCTATTAAAGTCTATCCACACAGGCATTGCAATTTTGCCCCTTTCCATTGCTGGCAGCTCAGATATGACTCAGCTCTTCCAACAATCTCCCTGCATTCCCACTTTGCCTGGTGTAGTGCACTGAACGTCTGTATGTCAGTCGTTTTTCCAATTACGTTTATTTAACACCTGGGACCCAGTGAAGAAACAATGAAGTGATGGGGCCAGTGTTGAGGCAGCCGTGATGTCAGTGTTATTCTCAGCTAATAGGAAAGGGTGTTTATAACAGCTGTACAACACTGAAAAGATCTGCATAATTAATATATGGCTGTGATTTCTGCTCAGTACATTCACCAGACCACTGCTTTAATTGACTAATGGTCTCTGAGAAACAGAGCTCTGTTTGCCGTATCACTGAGAGGCAAACCCAGAAGAAATCAGACTAACTCAGCCAATGAAGGTAATTGTCTCACTGAGAAACAGCTGACTGGCATGTGTACATGAGCATCCTGGTGAACCTGTGTTCTAAGGGAGGACATTCTACATTTCTAAGCAACAGTAAAAACTTCTTGTCTATAAATAACGTTTCACTACTGTGGCTTGTTAATTAAAGAGAAAAAACATGTAATGATTGAAAAGTGGTCAGTAAGACAATAGAATGGCACCAACTTCTATGGCTCCAAATTCTTCCTGTCAGTTTTAGCTCTCCCATTCTCTTCATAAAAATGCACAATACTGTATCTGCAATGACAGCACCTGATAATATGCATTTACAGAGATTGACATCAATTTACAAAGCTAGAAAACATGTCACATTTACAATAAAAATCACACATTACATCAAATGGCAATAGCTGTGGCTCAAGGATAGCCACTGGAGAATGGCAGCCTCATAGAAGTAGTGAACCTTAAGAGATTTTTTTTGGAATTCTGTATTACAAACAATCAGTGCAACTATTATCATAGAAAGTGAGCAATTCTATCACTTTGTTTTAAAAATGAAATTGTGCAGTAAAGTGAGCAATCCATGATTCAGACTTCAGCTATAGATGATGAGTCCACTCATTGTCTTGTTCTCTTGCAGACTGAAGTAATACAGATGGCAATATTGTATGTGACCAGCAGTTTACGGGAAATGTGTTTGGAAACAGGGGGCTATTTGTTACCACCTGAACTTGTATTAAGCCATTTAGCATATGCTTGCTTAAAATCTTGCTGCAGAATGAGATATGAAGTGTCATGAGGCTCAGCTGTAGGATAATAGTATGCAGCCAAGCACATTTGTATCTTGATATGTCTGGTAAAATAGAAAGATTTATTGTGCCCTACCCATTTACTGCACATTGCAGCTGCAGTTGTAATTGGCTAGGATGGTTAAGATTTGATTTAAGACAATGCTTCTATCAGCTTGTTTTTTGCTAATAGGGCATAAGTGTTCCATACAGCATTATATCTTCCCATATTATAGCCTGCTCTGGGTTAACTGTGTGCTACAGTCTTATCTATTTCATCTGTTCCTGCCTTTACATAATTTTCTGTGAGAGAATACAGATGCATGTATTTGATCACACTCCATATTTACAAAACATAAGAATGATATTTCTCAGAGGCTTACCCAAAATATCACTGTTTTCAAATCAATAATGATTGTCAAGAGAATTGCAGATTCCATTTTGACTCACTAGGACATTTGATGGATTACAATGATCAAAGCTAAACATCCTTTGGCATAAGACTAAGGTCTCTTTTTTTAATATACTTGTTGTAATCTAATGCAGAAAAATCAAATAATTTGATGACAAATGAACATTAGTGAAGTGAGTAATTAGAAGTATGGTTTATGGCCAACAGTGGTTAAATGGCTTCATTTTTATTAGAAGTATGGTTTAGGGCCTATAGTAGTTAAATTACTTCATTTTTAAATATATATGATTAATCATAGCAGAATGGAGTGCAATGAAGGTAACAAATGACTAATTCTCTTATGGAAATGTACAGTGCCAGTTTCAGACAGAATCCTAATGACATAGTTGTGCATAAAGATTTTGGCCTGTTCGATTTTCTGAAGTCAGACCCTTGAACAGTTTTAGATTACATTCTCAATATCTCTTTTTTCTTTTTTGTTTTGGTTTTGTTTTGTTTTGTTTGTTTTTTTCCCTAAGAGACAAGATGGCACAGAAAGAACTATATGAGGTCTTCCACCTTTAATACTTTATGTCGTTGATTTGGATTGTCCCCAGGTTGGTAGCAGTCATATATTAGTAACATTATTTAGTGGCTTTCTCAGTAGATTTCTTGGTTCATTTTTCTCATGGACTATAGTGTGTAGGACAGAACTAAAAACAGGATTGGCATCTTCACTGGAAGCATGGAAAATACTGGAAGGTGACAACTGAGGTATGCTGCTGGAGCCAGATAACAATAAACTACATAACTACAACAGCTGGTGACAGCGTCCTAACACTCTGCTATGTAGACAAGTAGGATGCTGCAGTTCAAATCTACTGTTGTATTTTTCAAATGCGGGAACACAAAATAATTGAATCTGACAAGTCAGAGACTGGAATTTCAGTCCATTCCTACCTCCTTTCATCAAAGGATCTAATGGATTGTAACTATATCCACCTCCACACTGTTGCAGGAACTCTTAATTTGTTCTCCCATTAGTTGTGACTAGTGGCTAGACCTATGATCAGAAAGTCTAAAAGTCAAAAATTCTTGCCTTTGATAACAGTTTCTCATTTGATTTGCGACAAGCCAAGTAGTCTCTCATTCCTGGTACATGGAAATGGCCCACCATGATGTGTTTTGGCTTCCACAATCCCTACTGGCTCAAATATCCAAATTTCCTTGACACGGGGAGTAGAGCATATGATCGAGGGCAGCATGAAGTGCTACTAGGTCCCCCAGTAGACCTAGACACAGAAGCAGAGAGGGAAATAGCACTTGCCTATTACCCTGTTGTAGAGTTTCTGAGATGGATACTTTGGAAAAAATTAGATAAGAGTTCTAGGAGGTGGTGCCACCACACCAAATACAAAGACAATACATGAAGGGTGGTTTGGGGTTTTTTTGCAAGACTGATTGTGCTACACACAAAACTTACCACATTTTCAAAGGCAACAACAACATTGTTAGTATCTTTAGGATACACTGACTTCTAGGATTCTCTTTCCACAAGTTTTCATTTAAGCAGAAACATGATCTAGACAAGTTGCCTGCCTGGCACACGTACATCTGAGCTCTTCCCTCAGCCTTTCTGCACACTCCCTGTCTGGCAGTAAAGAGTTGCAGCAGCCTGAAGCAGCACATAGAACATCTCAGTAAAGGAAGAGACATCTGTCCTTCTTGCTGTCCCAAGGGAGAAGGGAATGCACAAGTCATTCTAAAAAAATCAATACTGTAATAGTCTAAGAATTGCAAATTTTGGAGGAAAGCTAGAAGGAATCTTGACATTCTGGTTGTTTTTCCCAGCTTTTTAACATCTTAGTGCTTTCCTTGACCACCCTTCATCAAGGTATCGATGTTGCAGGCTTTAAAAAGAGTTTGTGTATTCTTCCAATTTTTTCTCTTTCAGCAACATTCAAAATGTAAAAAGGGTCCACAGAGCTGTGAGTTAAATATTGAGTCTTGCATAGCACTAAGAAAAGGCTGCATTTAAAGTTACTGATCTTCAGACACTGATGCTTTCGGAAAAATATACCTGGCTAGGAGGTTTCTTGCAATTCCCATTTTCATTCCTCCCATGGAAAGTAAATCTTCGAAGTTGTTCTGCTATTGGGGAAAAGTAGCAAGGCTACTGTGTGTTGGAGGGTAAAAGGAGTCCAGAGGGAGAGCTAGAGAAAAAAATCATACCAAAGTCAATGCAAAACAATACATTTATTTTAATGTGTTTACCAAGAATCATTGTTCTACCATTTTTTTCAGTCCTTTTCTCTGAAATATGCTTCACAAGGGACTGTTGGAGTGTACACAACAAAACAGACAAATACAATGTTAAGGCAGATTGTTTAAAAAGAAATTAATAACAAATGTTAAAGAACCACAATATGATACTCTGGGGAATGTTCCAAGGGAACAAATGGCTTGTGCAATTCAGGGTATGCAACACTGGCCTGCACAGAGCATCAAATGGGGCAAAGATAACCATATGTTCTTAATTACAAGATTATTCTTTTAAGCCTGTACCAGTTTCCTTTGTTACAAGATGAACCAAACCACTCCAATCAATGGACTTGGGTGACTGAGCTTGACATTTAAACTAGTGCTGAAAAGTTTGGATGTTTTCTGTTACCTCCTTTAACTTGCAGGTTGAAAATGCCCATTTGTCATTGAGATATGAAATTGTTCTGTAAATTATTAGGCATTTTGTCAGGTAATAAGTAAGATTGGAATAAATTGTTATTCTGTTTGTGAATTAGTTGGGTCCAAAGAAAATCTGGATTCCTGTATTTTAACAAAAAGTGGATGGAATTAATTTTTAAAATATATATAGCATTAAATTGTTTAAATTGTAGTTTCTGGTGTCAAAAAGAAAGGTATTTTTCACATTCAACGCTCAGGTGTTACATACAGCTGCCAGCGAGGCTGCAATTGTTCCCAACTAAAGAAGTAATTATTTCTTAGCTTCCTCTCTAAATTCATACATGTGTTGCTAAACAGTCATTGAACATACTGCTGTTGTTTTCAGAACTATAACAATTGGAAGTGTGTATTGATTTTCATTAATTTTTCTGGGTGTAGAGTTTTTTTATACAACTTTTCAAGTTTTAATATGCAAATTTAATCTAATATATTCTGAATCTCAGTTTCCAAGCAGCAAGAAATTTAAGTGAAGATTACTTTTGCAAACCAGATTTATAAAATGACATCCTGAGAAAATCTATACAATGCATACAGGTGAATGAAATAAAGTTATTTAAATTGCAGCACTTAAGGTAAAATCTAAATTAAAACAAAGCAAAATTCCAAATATGCAGAGTTTCCATGCATCACATTAGAAAATAAAGAAGGACTAGGTCTGGAACAGAAATCAGATTCTCTTTTTTAAATTCAAAATTTGAAATTTATATTCAAAATTTCAAATCAAACCCCATGGTTACTGCACCTCTCTGCCCTGGTGCTGGGACAGAATGTATGGATGGTTCTTTTCTCCCATAACTTAATGTTGGCTCATTTTGATTCATCCATCACACACCAAAACATGATTTATTGTCCCTTAGTCTCTGTGTGATATATTGCTATTTCATCAAGCTTTTGATGCAGCCCATCATTCAACATGTTCCACGAAGCAGAAGCTTCAGTATTTATACAAGCATTGTTTATAGGGGTTCTGCATCATATTCGATGTTGTGGGTGTATTGGTTATCCAGGTAACTCTGTTATCTAAGAGGCATTCATCTTTTCCTTTCCTCTTCTCTTCCTTCTTCATCAAAAAGTTAAAAATAGGACTGGATTTGATGCAGAACATTAATTTCAGGGAACTGATGTGAAGACCACAAACGAAACCTGTCATCTCCCACCTGCAGCTTCGTCAAATGCGGGGTGGTCTAATTTGCCAAGTTTCTGAGAGATGTCAGGCACAGCTGCTACTCATTTACAGCTTATAAAGGGACTTTAATCAAACCTATGTGGAGTCTTAGGGCTTGTGCCAATGGCAGGAATAGACTGAACTCACTGGGTCCTTATTTATTAGTGTTAGGTTAAAAGGTTTTTGAAAAATAATATCTGGCTGCTGTAGCTGGAAAGGTTGGAAGGATTAGATATAAGTACAGTAAGGGCTGTACAATAAATATTTGTTTTAGAAGGAAAGTCAACAAAGATGTAGCTTCTGAGAGATAAATTCTGCAATGGTAAATGTCAAATACTGGGGCAATGCTAAGAAAGAGATTTAATATCTGATGTCTATAGGAGGGGAGCCAGGTAAGGAAAGCATTGAGATCACACATGATTTTTCTTCACAGAGTAATTTAAGAGGGATGGAAAATATGGAAAATGCTGACACAAATAAAATTCAGAATCTGAAAGAACTGCAAGTTTGTTCAGCAATATAAAGTTTCTAATGAACTTTGATAGCAAAGAGTGTCTCTGAGACGGACTGGAAAGCTGAATGACAGGCAATAGCTCTCATGAAAAGGATTTAGTCTTCCCTTCCCTTGGAAAATGTCAACACAAATCTCTCTAATTTTATGTCTTTCTTCCTGTTAATATTTCTAATTTCAATGAAAATTATCAGCTTGCAAGCTAAATGACTGTTAAAACTAGAAAGATCAGATGTCGCTTATCTAACAAAAACAGTGAGAAATTCTGAGAAGATAAATTCCCACAAAGGTGCAGCTCTTACTCTTGAAAGGAACTGCCAAAGCTTACATGTGAAGGACATATAGAATGACATATGTCAGCACCTTAAAACTCAGCAATTGGCTGTAGGCAAAAATGGTGATATGAGGCTGAGGGCAAGCAGCACTGTGAAGACAAAAGCTGAAGTGTAAAGTCTTACATGAGCTGCAGGTTTAAAAATTTTAAAAGAAAGAAAAAAAGAGGAGGGGAAGCTTGCCTAAGTCAGCCATGATCTCATTATGATTGAACTAATGGTCAGATACAGGGCACTGTCATTATCAAAAAAAGAGCCATGATATATTTTGCTGGCTGCTTGTAAGTAGGTAATGGATTATTCCACAGGTGACTGCAGTGGTATGGGATCACAGGCTAATCATAACAGGATGACTGTGTGCCAAAAAAACACTAATGAGCAGCTATTCTCATAATCAGAAGTCTGACTTGCAGCAGTCATGGAGAGGGCTCTGCACAACAGCACATGCAGATGGGACACATCCAAGTCTGACACAGCAGATTATTTGCCTGAATACATGAATCGATGATACAACATTAATAAAACTGAAGTGTCAGTGTGTGATAGACACAAGGATTAAATCTTTGACCAAATTAGAAACATCTAATATTGATTTTGTGTATTTTGTCAGTGGTGGAAGGTAGTCAGTCAGTAGGTATCTGGTTAAATGTATGCAGGAAAAGGGACATGATTCCACAACTTCAATCCTGAGCTGCTGCCATATCATTTAAAACCCACTTTGTACTGTTTGATCACTATTGTTTTGCTACCTGCTATTTACTATTGCAATTAATGATCACAGAATGCAAGAGATTAATCGAGCATTGAAATACTTCAGAAAACCTTGGCCTTGATTGTAGAGGTAAACAAACTTTGGAGGAGTGAAATACAGACACACTATTTGATTGGGATGCTAGGAGATGCAAGAATACAAAAGTGAAATACCAGGAAAAAGACATGAACTTTTCCACAGTATTATGGTACTTGCAGACTGAGCACTTTTTCCAGGTCACCCTCAGAACATAGGTAGTTACATTTCCTAAAATACAAGAAGTATGAATAAAACATTAAAACAGCTTTACAGCCATTTTTGTGAGTCTTTTCCCTTTTAGTGAACTTGTTCTCATCACTAAGTTGAGGAAGTCAGGTCCTTCCTGTGCTGCATTTCAGTCATCATAACTGCTGACATTACCCTGGCTTAACTCCAAGACTGCCCAGTGCACATGATAAAATATCAGCTGACAGTGTGGCCTTCACTGCTAGATTTCAAGAGTTTTTTCTTTAGTCTATCTTTAAAGACTATTTCATGCCTTTTTTTTTTTTCTGCTACAGATTTCTTCCCAAGCACCTTCAACATCTGCTTTACTTATTTACTCTTCCAGTTTCAGCACTGGACCTCCACAGACTCTTATGCAAAGACTCCATTCCTCAAGTGTAGCTCAAAACAACACTGTATTCTTATAAATAGATGTCCAGTTAGTCATCTGTTTTCTGTCATATGAGCAGGAGAGCTGGGGAATAAAGTGAACCTAAGACCTGGAATTTGTGCATCACAAAGGCACAGTTCATCCTCCAGTGTTTTATGCCTAAAATGGAAAGACTTGCTAAATATAACATTTAACCTCTGAATGAGAATGCAGACTCACATCCTCAAAATTCTGGTAGGAAGGGTTTATTTTTTTCCTCTAAGAGTAAAACATTCTAGAAACTTCATTGTCTGAAAACTGATACTAAGGAAAATTAGCAGTAACAAAACTGTCCTACAGAGTTTCTTAACCCTGCACAATCTGCAAACAGATTTTAACTTTTGTAATCTAATGCATTTTAAAAAATGGTAAGAAGCATAGCTTCATGCCTTAGACCTTCCAAAATCACTTACAGTTGGGTTCCTCTCTGGAAAGTGAGGTTATAGGGTTTAAAGTAGAGGTGCTTACCTTACATTCTGGTGGAGATACATCCCATTTCCATGGATCCCAGCACTGGAGAAAGACGAGTCCTTCTTTCTATTCTGTTCTTGTTTTATTTAGAGTAGAGAACTAAAGCTGCTCCTTTAAACACAAAATATTTTATTTGAATTGTATCGGCCTGTGGACTTTTCTGCATACTGTCTGAATTGACATAAGAGCTTCAGATTGATGCTCTGCTCACCACTGAGCTGAAACAATCTGTTCTCTCAAAGTCAGATAGCATCATTATTTACTTTTTAGTCTCTGTCCAGGGCTAAATATATCCAACCAGCCAGGCCATCATAAAGACTAAGCCTGGAAAAAAATGTTAAAGCTGTTCAGGTAGTGAAAGCTTTGTGCTATATGATCCAGTACATGGATTAAATGAAAGGCAGACAGTTTATTTCTAAACTTGTTCTTACGGCAAACAGGAAAATATAACTGAATAGGCCAAGTACAGACTGTTCTCTCTGTCCATACTCTGGTCAGCTTTCCACATTTCATTTGTGGTCAATGCAGTGATTTTATAAGTCCCTTAGACCTGTTTTGACAAAGTATATTGGCAGGATTAACTTCTCTGAAATATCCATTGCTTCTAATCATACAAAATGGCACTTGAATGTGTGTAACATTGTATTAAGAGTAAAATTGTCACTAGCACGTTGGCTTTTTTTTTTTCCCCATGGTGCACAGACATTCTGCATGTACTTTAAACCCTGAAACTGTCAATAGAGTGCCACTACAGAAAGTATACACAGTTAATATTTTGCTGTACTTTTGGACTGGATCAGGATATTGAGGGCCCATTTGCTGTCTAGAGAGCAGGCCTGAGACTCCATGCTCTAGCCCCACCTTGTTCCATCACATTCATATACCTTTGTCACACACATCCTCTGCATCTGTGTTCCCCCACCCCTAAGATACATCAATGTTTATCTCCTTTGCAGGTACATTGTGCAGAAGTACCTCTTGTGGTTTAATCCCAGATGTTAACTCAGCCCCACACAGCCACTCACTCACTGCTCCCCCTTGAGCATGACAGAATTGGTGGGTTGAGGTAAAGACAAGTTGATCGTACAGACAAGGAAGAAAACAACAGCAACAACAACAATAATAATAATAATAACAAATACCGAAAATAAGTGATGCACAATGCAATTGCTCACCACTTAACAACTGATACCCAGCCAGTTCCTGAGCAGTGGTCTCCAGACAGCTTTCTCCCCAGATTATATGCTGAACTTGACATCATATGGTATGGAATATATCCCTCTGTCCACCTGGGGTCAGCTATCTGGCTGTCTCCCCCAGCAAAACTTCTTGTGCCCCTCCAGCCTTCTTCCTGGCAGGACATGAGAAGCTGAAATGTTCTTGACTTAGTATAAACACTACTTAGCAACAACTAAAAACATCCCTGTGTTACCAACATTGTTCTTCATACTGCATAAAAAGACCAGACTGTACTAGCTACTAGAATGAATATTATTCAATCTTAAATCAGAACAGTATTTCGAAGTCACAGAATAAATATTCTCTTTCAAACCATTATTGTTCTCTAAAATTCTTTTATTTGTAAGCAAGGAAGGTGTCTACTTAATTTTCTTGGTCTCCTCTCCCAGTTCTTTACCATTCCTTCTATGAATATGCATCATGCATAGATATTACAGAGCTTATGGGTAGACAAGAGCAAGTCTATAATTCTTCAGTATTAAAATCTGACTCTGTGTGTATGATGGGATCACAGAATAACTCATGCTAGAAGGGACCACTGAACGTCCCCTACTCCAGCCCCTGTGCAAGGGTGCTGAGCACATTCTGAGCCCTGGATTAGGTCAGGTCTGGGGAAGTGGCTAAGGCCAGGAAAGCGCCACCTTGCTGAGGGCACCATGTCCCCTGGAGTTACGGGGAGCAGCCCTTGGCAGTGGGTGAGGAGGTCAGGCCAGGGCTCATCCCAGCACAGGAAGCTGCTCTGAGTTGAACCTCTTGCCTTTGGCTCCCACCTGAGCTACAGCCCCTGCTGGGTTGCTGCTGTGTTTGTGACCGAAAACAGGCTGTGCATCTGTGCCCTTGCCCACACACTGACATCCCAGGCCAGCTCATCCCATCCATGTTCCCCAGCAGGGGCTGGGGCTGCCTTGCCTGCACCTCTGCCTGCCCCTCTGCCTACCTTGCTTCTGCCTGGAGGAATGTCCCTGGCTGCCAGGCGCTGCCCTCAGTCCCACTGAGCTCCTTCCACTCCCAGCCCCTCAAAGGTGGTCCAGCTATGAGATTAGACAGGTTTTGTCAGAATTTTATCTACTGAGGTCTTGAAAACCTCCAAGGATGGAGACTGCACAACTGCTCTGGACAGCCTGTGTCACCGCTTGAACGTCCTGGAAGAGAAAGAGTTTCTGAACACCTCCTGTTTCCAAGTGTCTGTTACAAAGAGTGGCTCCAGCTTCCTGCTAAGCTCCTTGTAGGTGTGGGAGGGCCAAAGCAATCTCTTCCCCAGACTAAGTCCTGGCCCTCAGTATCTTGTCACAGGACAGATGCTCCAATCATTTCTTTGTCCCCTGGATGAACTCATTCCAAGTTGTTAGTGTATTTCTTGATTTGGGGATCCCAAGCTAGATGCTGTATCTAGGTGGAGTCTAACAAGTGGAGAATAATCACTTTCCTTGATCTGCTGCCATTCTCCTGTTCACACAGCACAAGATGCTCTTGAACTTTCCTGGTGTCCACAAGTGTCTCATGTGGTGCTGCTCCCATTCAGAGGTCTTTTTACATCAGGCTTTCTGATCTACCTTGTTCCTGTTCAGAATGTCAAAACTCATTGTTGAATGGTTAAAACAGGGTTCTTGTAAAACTTGAGTTCCTGCACAGGCATATAGAAATAAGTATCTGAAGACCTGAGGAAGGATTTTACTGATGAAGGATCTTACTGAGGAAGGATCATGGAAAGAACTTGGGAAATCTGCCAAAATTTCACAGAGTACGAGGTTAGAAATAGTAATTTAAAAATCTGGTTAAAAAACCCCAAAAAACAACAAACCAAAAAACCCCAAACCTCCCACAATCTTGTTATCTTTTGATTTATACTGGAAAAAGAAAAGCTTTATCAAAACTAAAGCATTGACTCTATATTGCTAGTGGAAAAATATCATTCACAGAATACGGAGTCTGTGCTGCTATTTAACAGAAGAACTTCTAAGCATTCATTGCCTAATCCAGCTCTTCTTGGAGTCCCTGAGAAAATTCCTATTAGTGAGCAGGATCATTCATATTTCTTTTTTTAACAGATTAGTGAGTGTTTACACAGAGGCCCTGTAGGCACCAATTAATCTGTATTCAGATAGCAAATGCAGAGCTTAAAAATCCCTGACACTCTTCTATTGGTAATTCAGAAATTTGGCTTGGCAAGCAACAGCACTGAGAACACCCATGTCTTTTCAGATATTAATTTCCAGGATTTATTTGTTGACATATTTTTTTTAACTCATATGATTTTAAATATGAACCAAGTATAAACCAAATACAGTGTATCTTTGAGGTTGTACACAGAAATCCCAGAGCTGCTGGTCCTGCTCACAGCTTTGCAGAGAACCCTCAGAAGGGAATTTCACAAGTGTGTTCAACTTCACAGTTACACTTTCAGATCATGTGGGCAGAAGGCAAACAGTCAAGAATTACATGAGCTATATGCTGCTGCTGCTTCTCAGAAAATGTTGAGAAGCAGCAGAGGCAGACAAAGAAGTAAATCACAAAATAAAAATGGTCAAAACTCAATTGCTTCACCTACATGCCTTTGGACACCCACATAGTTGCATCCCTATAAAATGACTACTCCACATAGGTGAATACATCAGCATGATGGGAACCTTGTGTTTTGTAAACTGCAGAGGATGTATCCTGTTTTTTCAACAGGCCCGGTCTCCAAGATCACTGTCTGCACAATATATGGTTTTGGTCTTGAAATCAGGCCAGGGGCTGTCTTTAGGGCAGAGCAGAGGAATGTGGTACACCTCTGCAGCCTGGAGGTTTGAAGGGAAAATAGGCTGTTGGTGATCATTCCTGGTTTTACTCAAGGGCTTCAAGAACAGGAAAAAAGGCAGAAATCTTCCTTTCACCCAGCACCTAGAACAGATGGGCAATGGTTTGTATACATATAAATAAAATATTAAACAAAAAAATAATGTTGAGGACCTGTCTTCCAAGAAACTGAAAGTTTAAATTATCGTTTAGATGAGGGGTGTGGCTGAAGTGGGTTGAAGGAGGAAGGAGAAAGAGAAAAAAAACCTTATCAGTATTTTCTATTCCTGCCTTTTATCTCTGCTTAGCAAATCTAATCCTGCTGACTGATCTTCATGTACATTATTGAACTGACAACTGCTTCGTGTATAGTGTGCCTTTTCCTGTTTCTTTCTGGTTTATATAGATTTTCAAAGCAAATGCAAATGTTACAGCAATAGAGAGTATTCTTTGTTAATTACTGCTAACCTTAGGCTGCCTGTGCAGATTCATCTGGTGGAAGACAGGACTTGGTTCAGAATGTGGTGGCTCATCACTTGAGCCTTAATGATACAGGTAAGTGGTGAATGAAAAATTAGGTAGGGACAAAGAAAGTGTCATCAAATGAGAGTCAAAAAGTAGCAGCATTATGGTGGAAGCACTGCCATGAGAGAGGACAGTATGAGAGCATGGTTTAGTTAGCATAGTAAAGAAAAAGCTGAGAGCTGTTTTGATTGTTTCCTAAAAATACACAGGCAGAGTGAGGGAAGTGAGAAAAGTGAGAATAAATATCAAAGGAGAAGAGCTTCACATTCTAACTGATTCCAAGACAGGGATAAACGTATACACTGTTGAAGAATAAATTCAGGGTGAAATTTCTTAAAATTGTAATAGCAAAGTCATGAAACCACAGAATGGATGAAAAAAATTCTTCAGTGTTAATAAGCTATAGCTTGTGCTTGGTCTGATTGACAGAAACAAGGGACTATATAAACCAGAACATTCCTTCAGACCCTCTACATATGACCCAAGGAGTTTGGAGAGGGGAAGGGTCAAAGTTAGGCATACAAAATTACTAAATAAACTTGTCATTGTAGGTCTCAGTGAAACATTTGTGAAACTTAAATGAAACCTTATCACACATTTACTGTACATTCCCACCATAACAGTTCCTTGGGTAAAAAAGATCTGTTTCTGGGCATACCTGGAACACTAAATTGGTGGGGGGGGTAAAAAAAAAGGTCTATTTAGGTATTATTAGTATGCTGGACTTGGGTCACTGTTAATAAACAGGAGCCACAGAATTCTTGAGGAGCCATTCTGAGTATGAAGGCATTTTTAAACAACAGGCAAAACGTCAGGCTACCTAAGGAATCCAGAAGGTCAAACCATGTTGGGAGATCTGTTGTGAGTCACCTGGTCACTTCTGAGTGCCTTATAAATGTTTGATATTTTTATGATTTTATAGGATCTGGCTGGGATGGAATTAACTTTCCCCATAGCAGCCCTCACAAAGCTGTGCTCTGTACATGTAGCTAGAAGGATGTTGATAACACACCACTGTTATGCCTTTAATGAGTCACAAATAAAAATCATGATCAATCACCCGAAGCTAATCTGTATTTTTCATATGTATCTGCTGTCTATATTTTTGTTGAATTGTGTCATACATTGAAAATATCCCATGCAGCAGGCAGAGCAGGAGCTACTGTACCCTCTTTCAGCAGGACTAGCAGTGACTAGCCCACTCAGATTGGGGATTTGGGCTTCAACTCAATTTTCCTGTTATGCTGGTGTCTTACATTTGAATTTCCTGTGCTTTAAGCAGGGGGTCTTTGAGATGAATGTTCATTGAGCCAGACAGAGTGTGTATAACTTTAATGTAATGATTAAAACACCACTGTGTCAAGGGATGAGCCTATTTTCGAACTAGCCTAAGCCCAGGATTGTCTGCAATAAGGAGAAATTCCCACAAACATTCTTTTTCTTACACCCTTATAAGAAAGTGCAGTGGCTCACACACATGAACACATATGCACATATGTGCTTAGCCTAGAGAAAATGTGAGGTGATTGTAATTAAATAGAGGATTTACATTTCCCCTTACTTCATAACTGTAAATACCTTATATCTACAGCAGAGTAGAAGCAAAGGGAAAGGAGAAGCATAGCATCAGGAGGGCATATATCATGGGTCAGAAAATACCATGCCATTTGTTCAAGTGTTCAGGTCACTTGTGATATGAGAGTAACTTACCCTAGTTAGCAGAAAAATGCAGGGAAAGTTCCCTGGAGCTGCTAGAACTTTTCGAAAACACCTATAACTACTTTAGAATCCAGATGTTATGAATCGTTTTTGCCTCTGTAGAAGTAAAATGATCCCTTAAAAACTTGAAGTAGGTATTGATATATTCCATCCATGTTAAAATTTATGTAATCTGAAATACTTAATCGTTGGTATAAAAGGTGGTAGGTAGTTCTCATTTCAAGCCACAGTCTTTGGCTGAAGTTGTCAGGCACTCTCATGGGATTTTTTTGGCTGACACAAACCTTTTCAACCAGTACGTGATAATTATTAGGATTTCTCACATAAGTCGAATAAAAAAACTGGGCTTAGTTTGAGCTTCAGAAGCCTGGGGCACTGTCTTTCATTTGCCAGCTTCTAGCTACTATGTATTAGAAATATATGAAGGGCTTTGGGAGACAAGTGTACTTGGATATATTTCACTTGAGTCTAATGCATCTTTACAGAGGTCACTGAAGTTGGAAGAAGTCAAAAAATATGGAGTGATAATGCATTTTGTACCAGACCATGCATACTGACAAGCCTATTTCCCATTGTACTATTAATTATATATTAAGGCAAGAAGGGTTCTTCTCCAATAGACACTGCTTCATTTATACTCTGATAAATGAAGAAAATAGATCACAGCCTACGTGGTATACATGACCCCTATTGCTTAATATTGCTCCCATGAATAGCCAAAACAGTCCCTAAGAATTCCTCAATTATCTGTTTTCCAAGAAGGAATTTCTAGTCCTAGTTAATTATGCATGGGAAGAATGTACTTGCCATACCACATTGCCTCGGTGTGCTATTTTCACAGCCTTCAAGAGAAAGTTCCACAGGCAAAGGATTTCAACAAAGGAGAGAGATCCTAACTATGCCCTTCCACTACAGTTTAAGTTACATGAAGGGAGAAATGTTTGAACGGACATCAGTGTCACAGGTGCCAGTTGTCTGATTTATTCCCTCTCAGAGGAGTGTACTGGCATCTGTGTGCATAGTGACACCTTGCCAGCTGGCCAGGAGGCTGTCCTCTCAGCTGTCCTCTCCGACAGATGAATTGCACAGTGTGCGTAGCTGCCTGCCAAAGGACAGACTTTCCAGAAGAAGGAGAGGGAGAAAGCAATTCATGTATTTCTGACAGCAGTTTTTACTTGAAATTTGTTTACAGAATTACGTTTATTGAACAAGCTTAACAGCAAAGCCATCTTTCTGACACTGCAGTAAGTTACTTGGATTGCGCGTCATTAACCACAGCAATTCATACACAAATTTACATTCTCCCTGATGTTGCTGAGTGGAGTATATTTTTCTCAGTGTGGTCATAACACTGTATGGGCAATATGATCTTACTTAATCTCCTTTTTTATAATCCTAGATCACTCAGCCAAAATAAATACCCCTGCCTTTAGGAAAGTAAATTAAATAGCTATGTTTTAAAGCCTAGCTTTTTAGTGCTTTAAATGGTCTGAGCACTCAAAACTCTAACTGGTAGTCATCCACTTGTGAAAGTGTGCAATGAGACCTCAGCTGGCTTTAGGGGAGAGAGACTTGTTAAAACCATCAGAGCTCACACATCAGTACCAGCCAACGATCTGGCAACACTGGTGTACTGATTTTAACAGTTTCTATTAAATAAACCCAAATGGGTCTCTTCACTCTATGGCAGTTTGAGAACCCTATGCAATTTAACCATAAAGTGAGAATGAGTATTCCTAATTTGTTTGCAGAGTGAAAATGCACGTTCTGGGATGTAAGTAAGAGAATGGTAAGAACAATATTTGGCCAAGGTTGAATCAAGCTGAATGACTAGAAAAGGATAAATATTGGGTGAAACTACTGCACAGGGTTTGTAAGGCTCATTCATTTCATGGCTAGGCTT
>VXBX01003222.1:708907-754450 GCA_013400415.1 Scytalopus superciliaris | reverse complement strand
GGCCCCCTCGGGCCCCCTGAGTGCTGTCTGAGGAGACGGTTTCACCTCCAGCATTGCCTTTCTGTTGCTGGCTCGCATTAGACAACGTTTGGCCTTTCAAGCCCCTGTCGGTCAGTGTCACAGAGTAATCCAACGTGCCGCTGTTTCCGTGCTCGCAGGTAGGGCAGACTGCCCTTACTATGCCAAAGCCGAACACCTGGCTGACTATCTCCAGACCAACTTGCCCAGCTTCAGGGTTCACAAGATCACTCAGCACCCTGACAAGTGGGAGGTAAGGCATTGCAAGTCAAGTCTGTGGCAGGTGCCTCAGTGCTCCACAAACCAACAGCTGTAGTATGCTTATTCTTCTCTTTTATTAGGGGTTTGATATGTGGGTGGAGGTGCTGCAGAGCAGCTTTGGCTGTGAGAGCCAGCCACAGGAAAAGTTTGAATGTTTTCAGCAATTGGCATCACTGTGAGCCTTACCACAGAAGATGGGCACAAAATGTGGGCTAGCCTAAAGGTGTGCTTTGTCAGTAAAAAGTTTGGTGGTTTTGGTTAGTTGGTGGCTCAGCCTGTAAATCTTGTGCTCGCTGTGACTACATATGCCTTCAGAGTTGTTACTTGTTAAGAGCGTTTCTGCATTCAAGGGCTTTGAATTACAATGGAAGTATGATGTGAAATATCACAGATTTGTTTACAAAGTGTATGGGCCTTTCTGAGTACTTATGCTGTAAACATAATACTATAGTTTCTATAAGGATCTGAAAAAACTGCAGTGTGACTTTGTGAGGTAGACAGTACTATGATGGTTATTACCTCTTGTATTTTGCTGGACACCTCAGCCAAGTAACTCAAATAGTTAAGTGAAAAGCAATTAACCTCTTTGCCTTACTTACCATCTGCATAATAATCCTCATATTAGTCACTGCTTCGGTATCACTAAGACAATTAAGCAAAATCAGAGCAGTAAAATCAAGCATAAGTGAGACCTTTAGGTGAGGTATCACAGTGCATCACCATGCTGTCATTTGTGCTATTCCCCCATTTTTCACAAGCTGGTACCTAAGTTGTGAAACACCTTGTAATTATGTATTGAGAGGAAATAGTAAGAATGTTTACAGTTGTTAACATTTAAGTGTTATGAAATGTGATAGGTATTAAAACCTTTTGGTGGGGATGTTTAACATTAGCAGTGGCTTCATGACATCTGTGAAACGAATGGATGGAAACACAGACAGTCTCCAATCATTTGGAGAGAACTCTTGGACCGTGGAGGGAAGGGTCAGCTTCTGGGAGGACTTAATGACTTTCTGGAATATGCTCAGGTAATGAGCTGCCTTTAATACTGTAAACCCGTGTTTTATAACATTTGTTCTTTATTTCTCCTTCAATTTTCATTAATATTTCAAATGTAAAATAAAGCTATTGTTACCTTGTTGGGTGTGGGCTGCCATTTGAGTGGAGATCATCCTTTTTGTTCTTAGCAATATTACGGTGTCACTTCAATGATGTTGAATGAGGAGATGTTAAATGTTGCTGAAGAGAACCTGCAGAGACATCTTGAAATTGTAAAAGAGGATGAAGAGATTAAAAGTCTTATCAAGCCTATGCAGATCTGGATCACCAGGTGAAAGTAAAGGCAGTATCTATGAAGTTTCACTCTGCTTCAAAAGAATGCACTCTTTCCTATCACATATAGCAAGTGTTATGCACAGAGCCCTGCAATTTGATGATTTGGATTAGGTTCTACACCTCTCACTATGAGCAATCAGTATGTAATTTAGAAATAATCTCTACTTTTGTTACATTTGCACCAGTTTAACTGAGGCATGTGAACAGGCAACATTTAGACCCCAGATCAGTCTAGGGAAAAGCAAGCATTTACAAAATAAGCTGGAAATTTTGTAGTGCAACAACCTTGCATTAAATGTTGTTGGAAATATTTAAGTAGCTAAAGTCTCTTGTAGTTTTACCTTTGGAAATTTCTATATTTCTAGTAGTCCTAACAGAGCATCTTTAAAAAATCGTTGTTCTATAAAGACACCAATTTTGAAGTGACAGCATTTTCTGAAATGTATAGGATAGAGAAACCTTCAAATGAAAGGAGGACCCAGCTGTTTTAATTGTTAACCTGTTAAAATGACAGAAAGAGCAGTAAAGGACCCAAGCTGATGGTCTATTTCAACGTGATCAAATATAAAATAAACACCTTTGTGTTTATGTAATACTTCCAAACAAGGGGTGGTTCATTGTTAACGTTTCTACATACTTCTCTTACCAGTGCATCAGGTCCAATCTGTTATCAACTGATCCCTCTGTTGGCAAATGGGGAAGTGTTTGGAATGACCACAGAAATCAGTATCCATTTGCTTGACACTGACCAGTTTAAGGAAGTTCTTTGCAGTATTGTAATGGAAGCTGAAGACATGGCGTTCCCGCTTCTCCGCAGTATTTCGGAGCACACTGAATTACATGAGGCTTTTATTGAAGCTGATATTGTCATTGTTCTTGATGATGTTCCCTTAAACCTTGAAGTCCAGTCCCTTGAGAACTACATCAGAGAAGTGAGTGAGATCTGTCAAGTGTACGCTCCCTTGATTGAGAAGAATGCCAAGAGTGAGGTCAGAGTAATTTCATCAGGAAAAACCTTTGCAAACCTAAAGGCAACAATGATTATGACATACGGCCCATCCATTAAACCTGAAAATATCATTGCCGTTGCAACGTCCTGGGAAAGTGCAGCTAAAGCCATGCTGGCCAGGAAGCTGAATACAAGCATAACAGGTGAGTATTTATGTAGCATTTGGGGAATTCAGTGCACCTTTGGGAGTACATCCTTCATTGCAGAACACAGTTGATATGCATGCAGAAATGCAAGCACAGCAGTGCACCCACTGAATTGCATGGGTGTGCAGAATGCCAGGGTGTCTTGCTAGCTCTGGGATGCAGCCCTGCCATTCTGATGTGTATTTCATGCTGGAAATACACCAAGAAGGTCTGAGTTGTGTTGCAAATTAGGAACTAGGACTTCAAGGTTGCATTTGCACTCTGTAGTGCATTGTTATTTTGGAGACACACAAACTAGCTGTGAATAAATATGACAACATACTGCTGTGCAGATAATGAGAGTAAAGTAGAACTATGTTGTAGTGCTATTTTGGGGTTAATTAGCTTTCTTTCTCAGGTCAATTGTTGTAGCTTGATTGTATTTGCACAGTTCTGCACTGCATAGCAAAGGTGTGCTCTGACAGCCTGCTCACCGTCAGGATTCTTTCAGTGTTGAGGGAGTAGAACTAGTCATTGATGACAAGTCTAGATATTTTGGAACTTAATAAAATAGAAGAGTAAGTTAATAAGCTGAATAGCCTATCAGCAGGTTATTTGAGAAAATCCTTTTGCACCAAAGGATATAGTTTTTATTTTTAATGACTTTTTTATTGTTCCTGTATTTGTTTTTACAGGATTTTAAAATTAACATTGCTGTATGTTTGCAATATGATTTGTTTTGGTTTTTAAGAGCTAAGTATTTACTAGTTTTTGTCTGTGATTTACAATAACATGCTATAAATTCAAGTTCCTTTTTCAGCTTGTGATGAGGTTTCATATGTTGTGGAGAACTTGTTTGCATTTTTCAGATCAAATAATTCCTGCTAGCAAGGCAGAGCACTGAATTGAAGAATAATGCATCAGGAAGGGGATTTCTGAAGGTCAGCTAGTCCACTGTAGTTTGTGAAAGTATTTGTCCCTTCATTAATGTATCTATTTTCCTCTGTTACAGGAGTTAAAGATGTGATTGTTTGGGGCAATATTACTGGCTCTAACTACATTGATTTGTCACATGCAAAACTTTATGAATATGACTCTGCTCTTTGGGGCCCAGCTAATTTTCAGCGTCCTCTGTTGAATATGATTTATGATAGGTACCGTACAGATTTATTTCTTTAAAGTAAAACTACATAACTAAATTAATCCATATTTATTTGAACTGCATGATAAAACACCAGGAAAAGGTTTTGTTTCCAAGAAAGGTTTTTGTTTCCTGCATTTTAAGTGGGTTTCTCTTCTGTCATAGCATGAGCAGTTTATAAGAAGTAATGAAAGGCCAGATAGTGACTTAGGTGTCTGGTATGCATGAAGAAACTTTGAAATAGTACTAAACAGATATCTGTGCCTGAATTACATGAAACATATGGCCTGAGCACACTAATGTTGTCAGTTTCCCAAAACAGACAGTTTGTTAATATATGTGAAAAGGATACCTGGCAGCCAGATAGCTTCTTGTGAAAAGACCAGTAGCAGAGAAAGGACGGATGCAGTGAGAGGGCAGCAGGTATGAGATGCACCCAAGCCTGGCTATATGGAGCTCCTGCTCTGGTGTAAACCTGGCATTTATGGGAGAGCAGACACTTTGTTTGTGCTGTGCTTATACTGAGCCTAGCATAGGGGGATTATGGCTCATGGCTGGGTTCTTACATAAAACAGTAATACATATAAATTACAATAATAACAGAGGTTACTACTTGAGTAAATGACCTAACTTTCGTAGTAAAGTGGTGTTTATCGTTACCTTTCGAGCTACTTTTTGTTAGACTTTTTTTTTTTTACTGGCTGTAAATGCCTTGCCTTCAGCAGTGAAGTTGAGTAAGTTTCGACTATTTTCTTTCCTTGGGAAACTACTCTTCCTGCAGTCATCTTAGTTTTTTAATCCCTTTTTTCCCCCTTTTGTTGTTGGTAGGGACTGGATCCAGTCAGAATTCCTGTCTGCACAGAGTTCTCTGAGTTCCCGAGTCGGTAGTTGTGCAGGAATGTTACCCGCTCACGCGGTAGCCACTGTGCTGCAATACTGGTATCGCGGCTCTCCTCCTGGGGAGATCATTTCTGTGGGAGTACTTAGTGAAGGTAAGTCTGTCTTTGCTTCACATGCTCTCTTGTAGCTTTGCCTATATAGCTTTCCCCTATCTATGACATGATTTTTTAGTCAATATTTTTAATGTAATAAAAACTTATAAAACAAATCGTGTGAGGCTGAGAATTAGTTTCATCAGAAGAACTTACAGATCTAGGCAGTTTTGCTCTCCAGGGCTTGTGATTTGATACTCACTTTCTAGAAGCATCTCTTAGGTTAATCTTGTCTTTTTGCAGATTGTCACATAGTCTTTTAGCTTAAATGCTTTTCTGATGTGTGTTTTGCTCAGGAACTCTTTATAGATCTTAGAACCTAAGATAGAAAAGCGTGTTCTTTTTGTGTAATAATGTGGACCAGTAAATGGAATATTTCACAACAGCCATTTAACCCATGTATGAAATAACTAAATGTTTTTCCCCTTTATAAGATGTTTAATTGCACATCTTAAAATTGTACCATTGCGCAAGGGCTAATGGTTTTAAACTGAAGGAGGGTTGATTTAGATTAGATATAAAGAAGTTTTTTACAATGAGTGTGGTGAGACACTGAAACAGGCTGCCCAGAGAGGTGGGAGATGCCCCAACCCTGGAAACATTCAAGGTCAGGTTGGACAGGGCTCAGAACAACCTGACATATTTGAAAATGCCCCTGCCCATGGCAGGAGGATTGCACTTAGTGACCTTTAAAGGTCCCTTGCAACCCAAACTAGTCTGTGTTCTGTGATTCACATATCTAACTGAAGTACAGAGTTACTGTAAAAGGGGAACTCTTTTTGAACTGTGGACTGGAAAAGGCAGTCTCCATTTATACTGAGATCTTGCAGTTGTAGATTTTTGCCAGTCTTTAGGACTTAATGTTGACACTGGGTGTGTTTTGTAACATGACATGTTGGGTCATTTTTTCCCTCTTCTTCAGGTCAGTTTTGCGTTCCCGAAGGAATTATCTTCTCTCTGCCAGTGACGTTCCAGAATGGTAGCTGGGAAGTCATAAAAGAATTAGAAATTGATGAAAAGACCCAAGAAGTTCTGGGACGGTTAGCCCACGAGCTAATTCAGGTGAGGATTTCCTGTGTCTCCCGTATGCCCATTCTGCCACCTATAGGCACGCTGTGATACAACCTTGAACACTGAGACCTTTACCCTAGTTAGATGGGCACACTGCACACATGCACTTAGGCATGATAAAGACCAGGTATTTATAAGTGTAAGGTAGTATTTGTATATTGAAAGTACCAATTCTGTTGCCCAGGAAGGAGATGATAAAATAAGTTTACCTATATATGTGGAGAAGTTTCATGCCAAAGTTCTGCAGGCTTTGGATAAAACAGAAATAGTACCTTTAATTTAATGTTTCTACATTCTCTGCCACTGACGTTGACTTTGCTTATGTATATTCAGAGTATTTCTATGCTAGAAAACGTATCTTTTGGCATTTTTACAGCTGTGACTCTGCATGAATGAAGACCAGATATTACTGGAATTACAGATTTTTCAGAAAATACAAAATCAATGAGCACTAATTTCATCATGAACTTTTTGTCACTTAGTGAGGCAAAACCAACTGATTTTTACTATTGAAATGCTAAAAAGACTGGTCCAAAACTTTGCATTCTATCTTCGATCAGTTTTGTGATCTTCAGTCATACTAGTAGTGTGTAAGGATTATTTTGTTTTAATGTATTTTAAGTTTGTGCTAGAAATTAGAGCAGATTAAAAGAATGGGTGATATTAAAACCACCTTTTTTTTTCCCCCCTTTAGGAAAAGCTTGTTGCACAAAAGAAAATAAATGAAATGCATCCATATGGAGAAGGCTAAAACCCCCACATCTTTTCCCAAGTTTTTCTGTGCTGCTTTTCCTACCTAATTTGATTTTCAAGTTCTTTGTTCTATTCATCAAAATAAGAACAGATGAACTTAAAAGCGTGTTTTAGTTTTGTTTTTTCACTTTTCCCCTATTCTCAGATTCTGAAATCCCTGCTCTTTTCTAATGTTCTAGCCATTTCCTTCTACTTTTTAGTCCTACAGACCTTTTCTCTAGTTAGCTTTCTTCCTTCCTTCCTTCAATTTCTTTCCAGTACTTTTATATCATCACTTACCATACTGTGAGCTGTTCTTCCCCATTAAGGGCAGGCTGAAGAATGGGGAAGCTATTTAAAGCTGGATGCCCAGAGCCTGTAGTGAGCACAGAAGCCTTTCGGTTATCCATGTTTGTTTCTCGGGAAAGGACTACAGACACAATAAGATGTTCTTGATAACGCAGAGTTTAATTATTTGGCTAATCATGGCCTTGTTTAACCCAGACAGGAGATTCCCAATAAGATAAGAGTGTCTTTCCCTGTCTGCTCTCTCCTTATATGGCACTGCTCTACTGTAGGGCTGCCCCATTCCTCTTGTGGCTGTGTTCAACCCTAAGAGGCCTTCCCACTGCTAGCACCTATCTGGTTAGCTGTGGCCTTCTCTTGTGACATCAGTATCAGGTGTTCAAATATTCCAAACTGTCCTGCTTATCTCCTTGTGTGTGTAAGTATTTTAGGAGTCTGGAAAAAATATGTGATGTTTTTGCTTTTGTTTTACAGAAAGGGAAACTTTACCTACTGGGTTGCTTTAGCCAGAGTTGTTTGGAGGAGAAAATGCTCTAAGTTCCCATACTAAAATAAGGTTTTCATTGCGCAAAAGAGCAAACTACAAAAAAAGCTTAAACATTGTCACAGCTTTTGCAGTATCTTCCTCATTAAAAACCAGGAAATCTCTAAGCAGAAAAATATTTCAAAACCAGTGTGAATGTAACATTCTGGAGACCAAAATAAAATTCCTATGGATTCTAATGAGTCCAGGATTTCATTTGCATCCAACAACTTATTTCTTCAGACTAATAAACTGTTGCAAAAACGGTTTAGTGTCTAAAATGTTCATATTATGAAAATAATGAGCAGGACGGTCATGCCTAGGGTACCAGTTTTCTAACTTCAAATACTTGTTTCAGATGTATTGAAATACAGTGCTTGTGTAATAATATATATTGTTAGGCAAAGTTGCTTTTTGAAACAAAAATATAATTCCATCTCCTTAGTGACAAGATAATTTTTGTCCCCATGTTTTTTTTTATTTATCTCATGAGTTTCAACGGAATGCTCTTATGTTTTAAGTCAAACATGCAATAATTAAGTCCTTGTCTGAACAGAATTGTTGAGGAACCACTTTCACTTGCATGTCTTCGGTGTTTTAACAGCTGGAGATTGTTAATGTAGTGTTATTGTACTTGCTAATTTTTTATCCATTATGTTTAAAGCAAAATAGAAAACTTCCCATTCTTTGAATCAGATACATATAATAGGAAAAAATTCATTATTTCTGTTCAAGTGAAGGTTCAAGCTCCAAACAGGGGTTGACTTCTTATGTAAGGAAACCAAGAGGAGTATATGCTATATATAGGAGATGTTCACATGGAAATTGCAGAGGCAGGTGTAGTACAAAGTCTTGAAGAAAGGGACTAGCAATCATTAATTTCATGAGGAAGTAGTCTCCACAGAATTAGTTTCTACTATATGCACAGAAAATTGGCTGAGGAGCATCTGGAGATAGATGTCTCAGAAGAACGTAGTGGGGAGGGATGCTACCAGGACTCTTTACCTGGTTTGTTCCACATCTCCTCCAAGACAGAAGAGAAAAAGTTATCTTCTTTAATGTGCATTTGCATTTGGGTTTTTTTCTGTATGGAATATGATTTGGCAGTCTTCTGCTCTTTGAATTCTTTTATTCTGCCTGTGGAGATAGTAGTTCAATCAAACTGCAATTCAAGCACCAACACTGCACAGCTGCTAATGAGAAGGAAAATAACTGTTTCTGCAATATATAAGCAGGCTTATCAGACTTCTGAGTCACTAGCTGAAAAGCTTTTTTTCTCAGAGCCTGGGACAAGAAAGAAAAAATTGTTTGGGATGTCTCTGTCTCTTGTATCCTAAATTATTCTAGCTGGATTTGCCTAGTGGCCTGCAGGGAAATTCAGGTCTTCCCTCTTGGAAGTGTAATAGAATAGAGGAGTTTCTTTTCCTAGCTTTTGCTTGGGAGAGAAAGAAAAAAACCAAAAATAGTAGGAAAGCTAAAATATGGTAACATATTCAAAGTTGGTTACAGTTGTAACACAGCAATTGACACAGTCACCACTAAGTTTGGGTTTTCTCTAAGTAATAAGCAATTTCCAGTACAAGTTTTCTCACAAGTTACCACGTAATGCCACATATTCAGGATATTCATAGCATTGATGTCTCCTACTACCTGGGTGTTAGAGTAGCTGTTGAAAAATTTATGAAAAAGGGCTTTAAGCTAAATGTATGTGTCTTACAAATGTTATATATATTCTGCATAAACCTAGCATTTGGGTGTTGTGAAGAGTGTGTTAGCTTTCTGATTGGTCTGAACAATTCTTATTTAGGACATTACCACTAGGGCTTACTGTTTTTCTTCTTTGTGTAGCTGCACCAACTGTTTGTTACAGCACACTGTGCTTTCTGAATTACTGTGCCACCTTCCACCTCATTTTCAGTCTCTATAGCAACACTGTTTCTCAGCAACTAGGAGATGCTTAGTAAAGGCCCCTCAATTTAGAAATATTGCACTCCAACCATAAAAAAACTGCTTTGAAACAAAGATCAAAGAAGTTTTATCGTTAATAATTCAGGATATTTATTACTATTTAATTAGTGTTCTCTGTTTTGACTGCTTAGACAATTACCTGATACTTTGATCTGGGCCTTTGCCAGGCATTTGTTGTGAGCAGCATTAATTTAAAAGCAAAACCTTTAGAACCGTGTCTTGAAGTCAACTTTTAAGTGCTATAAAACTACTGGACTTCTCTGGCAGTGTCGTCTGATTTCTGGGCCTTTAGTAAGTAACAAGAGAAAGGTAAGAGCAGGTACTGTATTTAAGAGGAGACAGTAATTTTGGCCTTTGAACAAAACATAGAAGGAAACAAAAGTAATTGCAGGTTATTTTATGCATATTTAAAACGTTGATCATATGTTGTCTGATTTCAAAAGAAGAGAAATCTCTGTGATCAAGTCAACTGATCTGTTGGGAGATTTCTGTCTTATTTCATGTGGCTTGTCTTTCTCTGTACTCTAACTTAATTATGCAGCATGTTTAAAAATGCATTTTATTTGCTAAAGTACGTATTCTGAGAACCTGTAAGGCAAACAAAGTATATGTAAGTAATCAAACTTTACTTGTCTTTTCACATTCCAGTAGGATTGAAGAAAAAGGCTGCTCTTGTTCTGCACGTAAGAGTATTCATGTTAATGGGAGCAAGATTTATAACAATTAAAAATGTATTTCCTGTACACTTGTACATAATTTTAAATTTTTTGTTCATTTGTTTTCTGTGAGGGTTTTTCATTATTAAAGGGCACAAGTAGCTGAAATATAACACAGTGACTGAAATAGTGTATCAATAAGCAAAGTTAGTTCAGATTTGATGGCCAGCAGATACTGCTTCTGTTTTCATATTCTGTTCATTAGAAAGCAGATGTGCTAACACTGTTCATTTCACCCAGGCACTCCTACTGCAATCAAGATCTGGACTGTCCACAGGGTTTTGTGTATAAAAATGTTGACTGTACATACGTTAATACTGCCTTTTGTAACTTTCTGGAGGGAGCATTCCTAGATATGATGTAGTATAATGGTGGGCAGTTTGATAAAACACATAAACACATACTTAACTTTGAGACCATGAATACCCTAATATAAGACGATAGAGTCTTTATCCATATGGGTCATTTAAATGTTAGACATTGCACTGTACTGGATAGAGATCTTGTCATCTTACAGTAAGTATCAAGTGCTCATAGATTATGCATGCTGCATAATTCAGTAAGGATCTGTTCTTATTTGAGTGAGCAGATTCTAATGAGTTCTAATTAAAATGAGTTTAACCTGTATGTTTTTACATACATTCCACCCTCTTTCTTTATTTTACATACATTTGGTGCAGAGAAAAAAAGGAGGAAAACATGAGGCAAGCTGTGTGTTTGTAAGTTTACCTTCTAGGTTTCTTACAAAACATGTCACTTTCAATAAACACATGTTTAATTCATTGCTTAGAATCTTTGATTTCATTGATTTGCCTACATTGACTTTTCTGTCAGGCTGTGCAGAGGCATCTACTACTGCATGTNAAGTTACATGCCTGTGTAAATGCTGGGCAGGGCTGTAGTCTTGCAGAACCCAGTGTTGAGTTCAAGCTCTAAATCTTACTAAGGAACAGAACAGTGGAAAAGAACTTCAGTAAAAACTGGCATTGTAGTATTTAATGAAACGTTATTAAAGAAAATCTGTATCCCATTATTTTAAGTATTTATAGGTCATTTAGAGATTGAAACACAAAGTGGCAGCTTTCACCAGTTAAAATGGTGAGAAGCATATTTATGATAGACTCAATAATTATAGATCATTGAATATTTATGCTTCATAATTGGGCAGTATTCTGTAATGTTTATGACAAATGATCAATGATTCTCACTGGAAAAATGTAGTAAGTGAACATTTGTTTAGGTTTGAATTTATTGTTTAAGTTTTAAATTTTTTCCAACTATTTAATTTTTGTTTATTCTAGCAAATTTTCCCTTTTTTCACCACAATAAGCCATATATGTGGCCTTTGTAATCTCATAAAGCTTAGATCTATTATACCTAATGTTTTGCAACTGTAGTGTTAACTGAAAGATAGTTACTATAATTAATTCCTATTTATATTTTTGTATTTGAAAATGTAATGTAGTTTAAAGCATTAATGAATTAAATCAGGAGGGGAGACATTCAGTTATTATTATTATCAGATACATAATTAATTTTGCTTTCAGGGTTGTTTAAATAAGTAGATTCATGGATATGCTTCTTTTTTTCCCTTCCATGTCGGCTCAATGAGAAATAATGTCACCTCAGATGAAAACGTTAAGTTCTGTTTGAGAATTTTAGGAAACACTTGTGAGCAATTGCAATCAGTGAACCTTGGGAAGAGTCTGGGTTAAAGTTACGCCCTCTGTGACCTGAAATTGTATGCCATGGACTGTGTAGTAATCCTACATGTAAACGCTGGACTCTTATAGTGAAAGATTCCATTTCTTCTACTTGAAACTGTTTTGAGAATTGGTTTTGCCCTGCTACAATTTTGCAATTACTTGAGTTACTCCTGCTTTGTGCTGAGAAGAGAGCTTGCAATTTGCTGGCGTTTCTCTGCATGTGGCACCAAAACTATTATGTTGTCTTATGTAATTCTGTTTAATTTAATTTCTGAAATGCAACCAGTAAATTGTTCAGATTAAGACATTTTATTTGAATGGTTCGATATGTCTCTGTCTGGAATATGTTCTTTTACACTTTGGTTTGTTTTGTTATAGAATGCCTAATGCCATCTGTTCGTTTCAAATGGATCCAGACTTGCAGGGTGAGGATTTTTCTTATTTTTTTCCCAACTTTTCTCAAGAGGCATTTCTATGTCTTTTTGAGTGGAAACTACTGCATTGTAAAGAAGTCATGCCACCTTCAGAATCTCTATACTGTAGCATATAAATGACAAATTACACAGTTGTGATGTCCTACCTTTACTGTTGGATCTGCCCTGCCACCTTCCTTGCCATTATCACATTGTCTCATGGAATGGTCAGGCACACGGGCCACGTTTCCTAATTTATAATATATGCTAAGTTTTTTCCCATATTATCTAATAGGCATAAAGGATGGCCATACACTCCCTTTCTGAGTGCAAAATCTTGGCAGATACTTCACCTGCTACAGAGCAAGTAGCACAAATGCAGAACTAGCAGGTAACCAGCTGAAGAGGTCAGGGAATAACACACTCCTCTATATGTGCAGGAACTACTTTGTCAGCTTCTCAAAGGGCACTTACGCTTCTTGAGGTGAAATTTGACCCACTGCAGAATGATTACATGCTGGTTTTCTGTCCAAAGGGTAAACTCCATTCCTATGAGAAATTAAAGAGTTTAATGCCCCAAAATAGCCTTTCAAAAATAATAATCCTGAAATGCTTAGTGTTTTATTTGGGCTTTTTATCTTTGCTATTTCACTTGTGTGCTCTCACAAGTAATTCTGGAACCGTGCTTGACAGGCACAGAATGCCTGACTTTGAGGCCGCATTTTATCTGTAAGGATGGACTTGAATTGAGTAGCAGATGGCTACTAAAACAGATTCCCTTCACTTAGAAAGTCATCTTGCACATGAAAGGTGTTTGAGTTGGATCATGTGTATGTTTCTAGCATTTGTACTTGAAAATAAGCATTTGGGATTTAATCCGCAGCCTACTGAAAACTGTGGGAGCCTTTTTGATACTTTCAAAAGGGCTTTGAATCAGTTTACTGAAGAAGGAGAACTGATGATGCACGGAAGTCAAAACTCATTTTTCACATTGTATGACATGCTACATTACATCTCCAAATAATATCAGAAAACATAGTATGACAAGAGCAGGACTAAACAGATGGTATAGCAGTTATTGGCTTATTTCTATAGCTTAGGCAGCATCTGGGAACCAGCAGAGCCCATAATTTACTGGCTATTAATATTAATCTGGTGTATTTGTGGGAAACTGTTGCACACAGATTGGCTTATTTCCAGACTGAACAGGTAGAATTGTTTTATGAGTTATTTCCACTCAGTTATGTATATCTGCTGCTTATCTTTAACCTTAAACAACTGTGTGTAACTTCCTCTCTGAAATACAGGGAGAAGGACTCTTTGAGGACAGGAGGATAACTGATAAATCCTGTTCTAAAGTTTGGTGAACAAGTCTTTTTTTTTGTCTTGAAGTTCTAGGTGTGTGCGTAAAGTGTCAGGTATAGGTGATGTTCAGCAGCCCTTACTTTCCACTCAGTAAAACATCCTTTGGTGATATGAAAGAAATGAGCTGAAATCCTGTAAAGGTATGGGATTTAGTTAAGCAGCTTGAGTGGGATTGCTAGGCAGAAAAGTCAAAAGCCAGTTGCTCTGGTAAATTGCTTATCTTCTTCTGCAAGAGTCAGTTACTGATCTTGACAGAAGATTTGTTTAATGCTTGAAACAATATACACCCAAAACAGTAACCCTGCTGGTGCAGACTGACAGAACTCTTCCTTGTAGAAGAGCATCTCTGATCAAGAAACTTTTTTGCCTGAAGAAATACTATTTCATTATGATCTTGGCTAAAAGTATGCACAGTGCATAACCCTTTTTCTGATCCATGAGTAAACTTGATTCCCAAAGAAGCAGGGTGCTCTCTATGGTAAATTCTATTTCAAGATCTTCCTTCAGAGTTTTGATCAACTCCAAACTTAGTTGTTTTGATTTTTAGTTAGTTTTAAAAGAACCACTCTATTGTAATGTGTGTTTGTTTTCTTTCACAGAGGCTTTCAATGATGTTCAGAGCTCCGTCTACAGAACAGCCCTAAAACTACGCTCAGTACAAAGTCTGTGCCAGTGTTAGTAGCCAAAGAGAGTCCTGTGCTTTTACAGGCAGAAAAATCTCTAAAAAAATTTGCATTGCTGTCACCGTGAGTTATTATGCTGCTTTGCTCTCTCATTTTCCACCTGAGGATCTCAGAATGCATTATGAACACTGAAGATCTAGATAATGCTTCATATACAATTGATTTTTCTTTCCTTTTGAGTATCAGTGGAAATACATTAGTAAAATTCTAAGCTTATGGGAGATTACAGTTATTATTACAATCTTCAACACTGCTATGTAGACATCACTGGCAATTATTAATTTTTATCTGTGCATTATTATGCTCATGAAAAGTCAAATTCTCATATGTTTCTTAGTAGTTGATTTGTTGAAAATAATCATGGATCATTGAAAATGCATTGATTGGCATTATTATTGATATTATGAGTATTAATGAGAGCAAAATACAATAGACAGAAAACCCTTGGGTAGCATTCATTCTTCCTGTCTTTGAAGTGAGACAGAATTCTGTGCAAGCAAAGAATGGTGGAACAAAGTCCTGGTCACCTAGCTTACTTTGACATTACTGGATGTAAATTTCGTGTTGAGCTGAATTTCATGGAAATCTTGAATTTTTCATCTGAAACAGTCTGTTGCTGAAAATGCACAATATTGCAAGTGAGGTCTTCAGGATAACACAGAAAAGATGACTAGTTGTTGGCCTTGGACATAATTCTTTCATTTGGGCACAACCACAGGTACTGGTTTTCATTACCTGTGTTGCCTAGTCCTTTGTGTCTCCTCTAGGCCCTCAGAGAATCTACCCCAGTTACTGTATTCCTCCTTGAACCTTGGTGACCAGAATTGCACATGGGTTCCCAGTTTGAGATTCACCCACACTGTAACTCCCATCTGCACTGGAAAGACCACTAGTGACATATTCTAGATTCTCTGCTGCTTCAGCAATCTACACACTTCCAGTCTACTACAGTCTTTCTCTTCTGAAGTTAATGCTAATTGATCGTGCCTCTGCAGTACTGAAGGTGGCCTATAAGAAGCCATAGCTCTCTTCCTATGGGATGTCAGCTATTCCATGGGACATTTATAATGCAGCCTCCTTACCCCTTATTGGCCATAGCACCCCTCTTCTCTTTGTGTTTGTGCATGAGGAGAAAGCTTACATCAAAGCATGGATTGTTTTCACAGGTGAGCTTCTTCCTGCAGTACCGAATGATGTGTAATTTTATACTATCTATGTATAGAATAAAACTTGCATCTATAATTTGGATGCAGTTGATCATACTATTTTCCTCTATAATTTGGATGCAATTAAGCATGCTATTTTCTCCTGTTCCTATCTATCCCAAAATCACATTCAGGGAATTTTAGTTGAGCTGTTCTATCTTTGTAGCCTCACAAGTTTTGTTACATCCATAAACCCAGCAAGACCTTTCTCAGATTATTTCCTTTTTATGTTGCATATTGTTTTAGACTTCATTTTACAGACTTGTCCTGTTGTCATGCTTCCATTCATGAAAAGGCAGGGATCCTCATTAATTTCTTCCTTAATTTTCCCGCAGTGGATTTGTTTGATGTTTCTCTGATTCAGCACATCCTATCAAGTGAACAGAGCCAGAGGGAGGAGCAGGTTTGTCTGAACATGCAGCAAATCTCTAGAATGTTGACAAAACTATTCCAAAGGGCAAGATTGGAAAAACCAGGCCAGGTAGATCCAAGAGCCGCTGAATTCACATTGAGTCTGCTAGTTGCCATGTATGACAGGTGAGAAGGATAAATGTAAATCCATCGTGAATATTATAGACTGGTTTTTTAGAAGGGACCTCAAAGATCATCTAGCTCCCACCCCAAGTACTGCTAGACTGATGGATTTTTGCTTGGTATAAAAACTGGGAGTTGTTCAGCTGTTGGAATATGAGACACAAAACTGTATCAGAGAAACAGCGGCCAAATGTTTCCAAAAGTATCTGGAAATCCAGACTTCGGCCAGTCTATGCTGACTTTTCCTCTGAGTAGCTTTACAGAGAGTAGCTCTCCTGACTTCCAAGATATTTTGATACACTCCTAAAAAAGAATCTGTATTTGCCTCTGAGGAAGAGTACCCATGCGAAGGGCAGGAATTTGCCAGTCACTTTTCATTATTCATTTCTCTTCAGCTTAAGAACTTCATCAACCAATTATGAAACAAAATTGATGTCTCATAACTAAGCTGATCAGCTCCTGTGAATAGCAAGTAGTTTCTGGGAGTATATAAGAAAGAAGCTCACAGATTGTATTTTTCTCATGTATTGTTTGTGAGTAATGAATTAATTCATTAAAGGCAGGATTGGTTTGTGATTGTATCTGATTTAAAAGAGAAGGGCTAAGTTCATTGTACATTTTATTTACCATGAGTGAAATTTACATCAGAGCAAAGTTTTTTGCTGAAAGTGAGTGAGATGTAAGTGGTCTCCAGGACTTTCTCTCAAATCAGTATTCATTAATATGATGATTGCTACTGCTTAAGGTTCCATATTATCAATGTTTTTTGGACTAAGAAAAATCAATTAAGGCTAAGAATAAACTGGTGTATTAAGAAACAAAGCTGGAAACATCAAGTGTATTTTCTAATTTATATGCACTGTAGGGAAATAATTTAGAAGAATCTTCTTAACAGGACTATCTTGGTCTTCTATTCTGATTTCTTAGGATTGTGTAATTTTCTTTTTACTGCTTTTTTATATTATTTTTTCACAAGTTTCTTGACATGTATATAGGATAGAAAAAGCTGCTTGTAATTTTCTTCTAATTGTGTTTTCTCTGTAGAGTGCTATTCTTCACTGTTAACACTGGAATGTATTTCATAGGAGGAGCACATAAGAATTTTCCGTGTTTGTGTGGTAGTTTACTTAATAAGCTTACATAAACATCTTAGGGGGGGTTGATTGTACACTTCAGCTTTTGTCTTGGACTATTTCTATGAAAGTTCTGTAAAAACTGAATAAAAAAAAATCAAAACTAGAAGCTTTTGACCAGCAATTTCCCATGCAGGCTCATAATTTGAAGACTATATTGCAGCTTTATGCAGAGTGGATTTATTTAAAGACTCTTGGAAACAATTTTATGTAATGATATTATAAAGTGCAATACAGCTATACAAAAGTTATATCTTAAATATAGAATTCTAGGATTCCCTGACTTGTGGTTTCCAATTCATGTTTGCATAATCTTCACAAAAAAATAATTGTTTTTTTCATTAGGTGCCTTATGTCACAAACTTGGGTTCTGAATTAATCTTATGTTATTTACTGTCTAATGGTCAGAGCTAAAGTCCTGCTCCTGCACATACCCTTTTGATTGAGTTGCAGTGAAATTAAATGGAATCAACCCCATAAAAGCTCAGTGCAGATCTGGGGCCATAGTGAAGCTGCCTGATGATGTAATGCAAAAATCAGGTTGTATCTGGTATTCACTTCCATATGTGAGAAGGCTTTCCACAAATGAAGAGCAGAATTTTTTTAGGACGTGTATTGTAAATGTAAAATTATGTTTTACTTGGAATGTGAGGTCTTTGAAGGAGATGTTGTCTTTTTTGTTTTATGACTGCCTGGTATCTTGGAACAGTTAACTCTGAAGTTATGTTGGGTCACAAAGGGTTCTAGACATAAAATATAGCTGAAATGTTACATTTACTAGAATGTTATATTTACACATATAAAAGGGTATGAGTTTTGAAGTTGTCTTCCAACATAGCAATATTTTATTCTTTAAAAATTTCAGTTTTTACATTATTGGTGAATGTAACATGACTTCTTTTATTTCCCTAGATCTGGAACAGGGTATGTCAGAACTAGATCTGCTGCAGCTGCTCTAATTGCCCTTTCAGGAGACACTCTACTGGCTAAATACAGAGGTGGGAAATACATGATTTTATATACTGCCTGAAATACTAAACATCAAGAAAAATCTCCCTTGTGATTTTTTTACTTTAAAGGAGAATACAGTTCTGCCATGCAAAAAGTAAATTATGTTGACTGCTTAGTTGTAGAGAAAGGCTGATGCAGAGTAATACTTTTCAGTCAATGTCTGTAGCCATCTTTGCATAGTCTCAGAACAGTAGGGCATTTCTTGTATAAACATATTTAAATATTTTTCTTAATGCCATAAGAATAAGTGCCGGGGGTTAACTTTCACGAGCGAGAATGAACTTTACACATCAACGTGATGCATATTCAAATCCAACTTTATTCGAAACTTCTACAGGTATATATACCTTTTTTACTACAGAACACACGTTTCTATATGCAAAGCGATTGGCCTTAGACTACTGTCTATCAACCCCCATTCAGAAGACAACTGGTTAACAGCTAACTCACTGCGTCTTATTGTTGCTAATTGTTAAGCTCATTATCTCTCCTTTCTCACCCTGAGCTTATCTCGGTTCCCATGGCTTCCTTGGTTTTTTCCCATCCAATTTCTGCACAGCTTAAATAAACACCAAGTGTTTTATCTACACTCTAGTTACATTTCTGAGACGCTGTCTCTGCACAAAGCGATCCCACAAATAAGCTCATTGCTTCCTTCCTCCTTACCTGTCTCAAGTGCCAACAATAAGGAATTGCCATAGATTTCTTGCTTTCCTTCTCTTTCCCCTGTCATAGGAAGAAAGTATGGTCACAGCAGTCACTGTGAGCCTGTTAGGTGGATAATAAAGTGGCACTTTCTTGATGGGTTTGTTTGGAAGGCTGCAATCACCATAGCAGTTTGAAGGTAGCTTGAAGACACTTCAGGCTCTGCCAGGATTCCAGTTTATTTCCTCTTGTTTTCAGCTTTCTTCCAGTTATATGCTGTCCCTCATGGGAAGACAGCCTTGATTACCCGTAGTGCCCTGAGAAGCCTGCTAACAGACTTAAATCAGGTAATACCACTGCAGTGCTGCTACACCACAGATTTTGTAAGGGGGAAAAAAACCCCGTGGTTGATACATTTTATGTTTGATTACCTTATGGGGCTGAAGTCTGTAGGACATGCTGTGGACATAGGGAACTACCAGGCAAAGGAGGTAAAAGAATTAAATTCAGTCCCTTTTCTCAGTCAGAATAACCGCTTGCATCAGTGAATGCCTCTGCATTCATGTTGCCTGAGCTTAGAGATCCTGGGAACAGCTGCATACCACTGTTCCTAAGGTGACTCCAAACTTCAGATGTCTGTACTCACTAGAATAGCTTGCAGTTGCAGGAAGATGCTTTAGCATGATGGTATTTCCAGCTGAACTGATGCTGAAAACGGAATCTGAAAATGACCCCTGAGGTTCAAACACAGTGTCCTTCAGCACTTATAGTGTGACAGAATAGTATGTTGATCCATATCAGTAATAATTCTGAGGCATGCTGAACTATGAAACTGTATACTGATAATATGAATATGAATGGGTTTTCTTCAGAACAGTATGTAATATGGCATTTCTATAGATGCTTCACCATCTGCATGCTGTCACTGTTGCAGTAGAGCATGATGGGAACATCTGGTTTTTATTGAGGTGTTTCTGAGCCTTTCTTCTTAATGCAGATCCCAGCCGTTGTGGGAGAAAGCTGCCCTCTGTCTTGTGTGGAAATTGCAGCTCATGACTGTTTTCATGGGGTGAGTGAAATTCTGATGTCCTGGGAAATTTTGATTTTCTAATATTGCTGATTGATTAAAACTGTAAGTGTATCACCAGCTAATATCCCCAAGTATCTGCTGTTAAGGGGCATGGCTGACCATCATCCTCACAATATAGGAACGTTTGTATCTATAGAGAAGATGTTCAGTCAGATACTACTGAAGACTCTTGCATTTATTCTAAAACTTTTGGAACCTGATAATATTTTATTTGAATGGAAAATCTATGCTAGCGAAGTTCATTATCAGACCTTTTATTAGGGATTGTACATGAGACACTTGTTCTTTTCAAATCAGTGCATGAACTGAGATGTGTATTTTTTCTAGGTTCTGAAATCATCTATTGTTGAAGAAAAATTCCTGTCTTGGCTGAGATCAGAGCCTGCTCTTCTCCTGTGGCTCCCTACATGTTACAGATTATCAGCCACGGAAATGGTTTCTCACCAAGCTAGATGCAGAGTCTGCAAAGTTTTCCCCATTACTGGCCTCAGGTGTGTCAGTTGTTTTTAGCATCCTCATAAGTAGTTCCTACTATTCTTTGCATACCTAACAGGCTATAACAGATGTATTAAGCAACAAACTTTGGATGTAATCTAATTTAGCCAGTAAAAGAGAGAAAGAGAGAACCATCACAGGCTAATGCTCAAGCCTGCATCCTGCTTCTCTTTAGCTCACTAGCACACGCATGATTATGAAAACTTGCTGAAGATAAACTGGCAGTTCAATTGTAAAGTTGATTAAACCTGTGCACCTAATTACTTAGTTCTTTGTCCCATAGCTGATTGTATTAAATGGCTAGTTGAGTTATCTATCTTAGCATCTTCTTCATCTAAGTAATGGTATAAACTGGCATAGTGGTATAAAAAGAACACTATCTGTTATCTTTGACCAGATGCTCAAAAAATCATTTTGCTGTTTCTATTTTCTCACTAATGGTAAGCTTGCAAGTTCAGTTTCCTGCATTTTTAGTTTTTTGCTTGCAAATTCTGTGTCAATCATATTACATGTCAGTCAATACTACTGTTCCATACATACATACTGTGCCAGAGGGCACCAAATAGAGGTAAGCTGGTGCATAAGAAGCATATGAAGTTGAAATTGCATTCTCAAAAATGGTACTAGAAGCTTTGTTTATTCCATAGTTCAAAATCACTAGTGGGTTTGGAGAATAATCCACTCTCACTTGGACAAAATAACTTGCATTAGGAGAATGGTGAGGAAAATTCTAACAAAGCTGTTTCTTTGCTTTTCAGAGTGCAGGAATCTGGATTTTCGGTAGGCAAGTTCACTTACATCAAGTCCTTACTTGTGGGAAAGTTATTGAATCCTTTTGTTTTCCCTCACAGGTATCGCTGTTTGAAGTGCCTCAATTTTGACCTTTGCCAAGCCTGCTTTTTCACTGGCCGTCTCTGCAAACCACATAAAAGGTCACATCCTGTTGTGGAACACTGTGTGCAGGTAGAGTCCCATTGTACTGATTCATTTCCCTGTTCAGGTTCTTCCTGTAGGCAAGCAGGCAGTAGATTCCTGAACTACATTCATTGTAAAATTATATGTGGATTAGCCATAATGGCCATTACACATTAGCATTATTAATCAGGGAACAGTGTGACAAGAAAAGGGAAAAAGGTGGCTTCTAACTTTAGAATGAGTGTTTGGTTCTGAAATAACTGAACAGAGCCATGAAATACCCTAGTGCAAGTCCTCTCCTCAAGGGCATTTATGGCAAGTTTACTGTTTGTAGATAATCCTTAAACCTGTGGAAAGTCCCCTCAGAGTACTCCAGTGCTCCTTCATCCCAATCCCAATGCAGGCTCATTCAGAACTTAGTTCATCCTGAAGCTGTACAATCTCCTGCTTGAAATGTTTCTTCTTCCAGAGCTTTTCCACTTTATGGTAAACCCTTCTGATCCATTTGTCTCTGTCAGTTAGGGATGTGGCACAAAGAGGTGGCATGTGCCCAACCAAGGTCACCTACTTGGACTCCATTACAGAGGCAACTTGTGCTTTCATCACACTAGTGGTGAAGTACAACACTGAGAATTTGTGTTTGGAAGATCAGCTTCTCCTTTGAACGGGAGATTCCAGACCTTATACACAGCAGTAGATGGGGTTGGTTTTTTGATTTTTGGGTTTTTCTGTGTGTGTGGATCTAGATAACAGTATCCTTATGTTCCAGAAAATGAACAAAAAAGCACTTAAGAAAGTTTCCTGTACTTCATGTTCTCCTTCCCAAAACCCAGCAGTTAATGTGGAAAGTACCTTAGTAGCCAGTATCTGCACAAAAACGAATGAATGTTGGACTGTTCCTGTAGTCACCCTTTGTCTGGGGAAACATTAATCTGTTGCCACTCCATTGTTCTCTTTCTGAAAACAAAAACCTATTGCTAACATTGTGAGAAGCTGTATCTGGATACTCAATATCTGCATTAAAAACAGTTAATTCCTCCAAATATTCTTCCTTATCCTCCATCTGTGAGCAAGTAGGAGAATCAAACGGCAACTGATCTCCTCATATAGAGATTTCTAGTAGAGATATTAAGATCGGAGTGAATGGGAGTGTGGATGTGGAAGCACCAGAAGGAAGGACAAGAGGACTATAACAAGGCAGGAGATGATGCAGGCTAGATAAGTTGGTCAGCAAGATCACAGCACTTCCACACACAACTTCATGGGACAATCAATTTGGGAAAACAAAAGGTAGCCTGAAACAAAAGACAAACTTCCATCTGAAGATGTCATCACAAGAGATGATGATGTAAAGTTAAAGGGCAAGACCTCTAAGACACCCATATAAGGAGGCAAAAGATCACAATCACTGCCAGCTCCTAAAGGAGTTAACATTGCATCCAATAACCAATGCATGATCACACTAAGATGATGAAGTCTTAAGGAGACCTGGTATCTCTTGTCCTCCAAGTCACTGCAAGTCATTATGGCCATACCATGTATATACATACACCTTGGTGTGTGAATGCTGGAAAGAGTACTGGGACACACGTATTTAGTGCTTGTGAATGAGTGAGTATGAGTGAGTGAAGTCAGTTTTGTTGTACAATGAAGTCCTTTTCTTCACCTGTACTGTCTGACATTGAGCTTTCCAGCATTGTTGCTCCAATACTGCAACTAGATCACTGAACTTGGGTTTCTTTTATGAAGCCCTACTCTAACCTGAACCCTGTAAATACTATTTTATAGGCCAAATATTACAATACAGGCCAAAGTCTATACCAAAATTAAAAGATCAGCTACTCACTATGACAGATATCACTTCTATATCCTTTGTGTGGAACGTAAAGGAATCAGTAGTAAGCTACTATCCCCATACCTTCCACTCTTAGCAGATGCTGTCCCTGTCTGGGTAAGTTTTCACTTTGTCTTTATCAGGGAGTGAGCTGCTGAATGGGGATTTGAAATAACAGCACTGTTTTTCCTTTCTGTGCTGACACCTTGTGGTGATGTTACTACCATGCTGAGAAATACTAGGAAGCATGTGGTGTATTTTCTTTGTGCTTTCCTGTTCAGTCTGTCAAGGCTCACCCCATGTTCAGCAGCAGTCACTTCCTGGGGCAGAATTGGTTTGTGTTCTCCACAGCTACTGAGCTTAGTTGTTGTACCTGAGCCTGTCACTACTGTGACAAATGAATGTGTATTCTACTCTATTATATGAGAGGAGGACCTGAGCCATGGAAGACTGTATCTATGAATGCTTCATACAAGTATAAGTTACTTCTTCCTATTAATCAAGAGGGAACTTAGATACTAATTGGGCATTCATTATTATGACTGTGAGCTTAACCATTGTAACTGCCAAAATTCTGCATTAGGGTTTTCCAGGCTGCCTGAATTTGGCCCAGGCAAAGTGTTTTACTTACTTAAAGAATTGGAGCTGCTCTTGCCTATGGTCCTGCATCATCATCCACCTCAGCTCCCCTTCTAGGGCTCAGGTAGCAGCCACAAGCCTCTTCAGATTGACTTTTGCCTTCTCATGTCTTGCCTTTGCCTTGGACTGTGTCTACTTCTGGGCAGCACTTGTTTGAAAATTCACTCCCTTCCTTGTTATCACACATTCCAATAGATGTCAGCAAAGGCAAATGTAAAGCACTTTCTCCGCACCATCAGGAACAACCTGTTCCAAGAGCGCTGCAGAAGGAAGGAGGCTCAGAGAAGGAGGACTCTGGAGACAGTGGAGGAGAGGCACTTCCCTACTCACAAAAAGACTTTGTGAGTTTCGGTTTCGGATGAGTTTATAATATCTGAATTTCAGGATGTGGAATATTGCTGGATTATGCCCTCTGAGTAAGGGATTTTGTTAGTACAGATAGTGTGTTATGATTTCTCTGTTTAAAAGGGAAAAAAATAACTGGGAAGTTGCTGCACATCATTCTGTAACTTAACCATGATTACCAAGCTGATGACCTAATGACCACTTGTCTTATAAAATGTGACATGTTTGTGTCTTCCTGACGTTGTCTCTCTTGCTCTGCCATTTCTTATGCTCAGTCTAGGGTCAAGCATTGCAAATATTTTGCACCTGTCAGAACTGCATGGGTTTTTAAGCACCTTCTCTGTGACAAATTCATTGGAAATTAACTGTGAATATTTTCCACGTGTGACTCACAGGGCGTTCACTGACAGTCATTTTACTCAAGCCCCACTGAACTGCAGCCCTGTGGGATTACTCACAGTAGTGAGCTCACCTCGCCATTCTGCTTCTTTCTTTGATGTGCTTTGGTTAATATCGAAATTCATTACTGTATTCCCATTGATCACTGTGGTTAATAATGAGCAATTGGAGGTTGTGCTGTGATTTTTCCCAATAGTTTCTCCTTCCTTGCTATGAGATTTTGGTTGATATTTAGGTGTAGAAACTGAAGGAAATTAATGAGAGATAAGCATATGAACTACAAACATACAAAGGGTGAGATTCCTTCCTAGTTGTATAAAGACCTAGCAGCTCTCTTGAATCTCACATGTGTTCTCCAAATGAGGTTTCAGTGAGACTGAAATAGGGAAAAAATGGTCAGTCCTCTCTAAAAGAATTATTTTCATCCTTGTGTGAAGGAGAAAAATCTGTTTATAGAACTGGACTTTGCTACTCTGGCAGGCTTGCAATTAGAAAACATTTTTTTAATATAAGACCAATGGATGATAGCTACAGTGATTGTCATGGAGAATATTATTTCAGTGTTTGTTTTTTAGAGGGTGGTGAAATACAAAACATTTTTCATTGATAATATTTCCTCTCTTGTATTCAGCAACAAAGCAGTATTTCATCACTTTGAACGTCATTTAGTTTTTCTGTGAGCAATCAAGATTTCTCTGTAATTCTGTAGTTTTGCTTACCTCCTGCTTGGGTAGAAATGAGACAAAGATGACTTTGGGGCTGCTGTTACAGGTGTCACTGTGGGGCTGATAAGTATCAGGCCTTTTCCTAGCACAGAATGAGCTGAACAGCAGGATACTTTGCTATCTTTTTTGTAGTTGAATTTCCCGATATATTTAGCTCTTTGCTAAAGGAAGCAAAAAAGAGAAGCAGCAAATTGCACTGAGATTACATGAGTGAAAAGAAGAACCTGTTGAGATTCTGTTGGGAAAGTGGAATTAGTTTTCAGGAATTCGATTCTTTCAGCCCAAATGTGCCAGCAGGGATAGCTAAACCATACTTCTTGCTTAGTCAATAGCACAGCTGTCTGTCTGTTTACTGTGCGTGAGTTTTATTTTGTTCTTTCTCAATACCAAAACCATGTGAGTCTTGATCCTTTCTCTACTCATTGTTTCTGTCTTGGTATACAGTCCTCCTGCAGAAGTCAGTGCTTCACCACTACCTGGCCCTGAAAACCTGCCTTTCCCTGTGGATAGTTGTGTCCCAGAGTCACCCAGGTTCATAGATGAAAACAGGATTGTAATGCAGAAGAGTAAGAATAATAAAAAGACACCAGAGCAAGGCAAGACAACAGCGCAGGTGAGCAAAACATGAAGCAGTAATTATACTAAAGCTGTGAAGAACTACAAAGTTAACTATCTACTTGTCTTCTAATTACCAATGGAACTGTAATGGGCAGCTTCACCTTTCTGTTAATTCTTCACTTATGGAAAAAAATGTGGAATCTGAAAACTTAGTGAAGCTTGAATTTGATATCTTCCCAAGATTAGTGACTAAGTCCTTGATTTCCATGACCTGCAGAAGGACCTACTTTGGATTTTCCTGAGTTGTCTTAGAGTAGCACACTAAAGACTAGCTAAGACTGGAGTCCTTTCTCTATTCTGACAGTAAAAAATGCCATCATGTACTTCTACTGCAAGCAAATGTCAAAGAAAGATCCTTAATTCTTAATAGGTTCAGGCCATTTTTGTTACCATGGCAATAAATAGCAAGAGGACAGAATGGGCCCCTATTAAGGATAAACCCAGAGTCCCCTCCAACTAAAATAGCTAATGCACAAAAGGTCTCCACTAGTCTATTTCCAGCTTCCCTGCATAAGAAACAATGATAGAGGAGTGGGTAGGACAGTGTAGCTAAAATAAGCAGCTGGCAGTTTTTTATTTCTATATTTATTTGAGATATTGGTAGCTCTGCACATACTCAATATAGGGAACACTGGGTTGTGTTCAAACCAGTTTATGTCATCCAGTCATCTTGTTCTTCCCAGGATCCAAGGGTTGCAGTAACTGAGAACTAGCCTCTGTCAGGTCACTCCTTTGGCTGCTACTCCTGTGCTGCCCTTAAAGACCTGCTTTTAGGATTCTGCTGGCCAGCTCAAGGTATAGTGCCAGCCAGCATATATCTGCAGGAGAAGTTGTGGGCAGGCATTTCTTAAACATAAAATTTTTACAGCTGGCATTTGTCATTTTAGAAGACAGCAAGATAGGGCTTGTGTCACTGTACTCAAATTCTGTTGTGCATTGCTCTTTTGTTCATTTTCAGTCTGGGCTGAGAATTCTTTTTGAGCAGTTTTATACTGATTTCCTACATCTTTTAGTGCAGGTTATTCCCACTTTGCTTCAAAAGATATGGACAGTAAGTTCAATGATTGTTTTTGACAAAATCCATGAGTATGGAGGTCCTGGGGACCCAGCTCTTAGTCTCCTAATTTCCTGGCAGCCCTGATTCTAGCCCAATTTATGCCTCAAAAGCAGCTTAGCTGGAAAGCATTTTTCTCTCTAACTTCTGGGCTACTGTTCCCTGCATGGCCCAGAGACTGCTACTTTCATGCAAAGACCAGGAGTTTCTCTTCTACATCCAGTCTCTCTCTCCATCTCGTTGTCCCAAAGCAGTTGTGGGACTTGGGAAAGGCTGTTCCCAAATCAGAATATTCCATTTCACAGAAATTCTAGGGAATATGGGCTTTGTTCTAATTTAAAACAAATCCTCTTACACTCAGAATTTCTCACAGAACAAAGAATTTGTTATATAGAATGATTTTTCCAGTTCTAATAGCCATTAGAAATATTTCAATGCATGAGTTGATTGTAATAAGTTAAATTAAAAAAGCTAAGTAGTAGATCTGTAAAACAGACCAAATCCCAAATTTGCCATGCCCTCTTATGGTAAAATCTGTATATAAGAATGAAATGGTTTTGCTGATAAAGTTATGAACGGATACTTCTTTTTGTTCTAGGCAATAGCCTCTTTTGAAGAAGATGTGTTCAAAATGCACGAATCTATCAAAAGCATTCACAGTGACAGCAGGTACGTAAATGCAGTAATACACTGACTGAAGACTGGTGGGCAGGGCTGCTCCAGTGAAGGGCTAGAAGACAGATGATTTTTCCATACTCTGGAGATTCTGAGATTAAATAAAGATCCTATCAAATGAGGATTAATGGTAAAATCTCATCTACAGAAATTGTAAATGGAGATCACTGCAAAAACGATGTCTGGCAAAGCAAAACATTTTGGTTTGCTTTCATCAACATTTCTGTAATTGCTAGTTTGTATTTATAATTGTAATTTTTAAGGGAAAAGCTGTTCAGAACCGTAAAAATACCAGAATAGCATAGTTTTCCAGTTTTTTCTCTGAATAAGGCTTAATCAAAACAAATTTAATAATTTGCATGAAGCTTTTAAGTTGAAGTAGGGTATCTTTCTAAAAAATGTGCTGTACACAAATAGAGATTAATAGGCTTAACACAGTAACTATTGGTATAAAATCCGTGACACATTATCACAGAAGGTCCTTCTGATATTCAAACCTTTGACATGATAAAATATTAATTCCTAAACTACAAATTTCTTGGGAAGCTTGTTGGTTTGGGGGAAGTTGGTATATGGGCAATGAGGCTTATGCTTTTCTTGTGGTTTTGCCTTCCCCTCCTTCATCTTTGTAGTTACATAAGAATGTGCTCTAGGTCTAACCATGTCTGTTATCCCTGAAACCAAAGGAATTAGAGTGAAGTGTAGAATTTGATCCTGAATCTACTCTCTATTTCCGTCAGTATGTTCAGTTCCCTCTTGTTCCTGTTCTGTTTCATTCTAAGTACAATTGCTGCTCCAGATTCATACAAGGGCACTCCAAGATCAGAGCTAAACAATTTCTGCTTCATTGTAGGCCTGTGTCCTTACTTCACTCTCTGTTCTCACCTGGGCAAATAAAGAGATATGGCAAAGATCTTCAGCTTTCATTTAGATTAGCAATAGTTGAGAGGATATCTGGGAAGCCTGCTCCTGAAATGCTGTATCACTCTGACCCAGAGCTTATCATATAAGTGAGTGAATGAATCACATTACTCATGGGCAGATCTTTATTCTTATTTGGGATTAACTTCCAGCATTTGTGTGCCTGTTCACAGAACTGGGCTTTGAGTTAGTTGAAGGCAGTCAGTATTTTACAGTAAAGATCTCTTAAATGTTGTTATAAGGGACCGCTGTAATATTAATCTTAAATTATATGACTTCTTGTCCCATTCAGACAAATCTTGTGAATTCTGGTGAAACTGACAGGGTTCTTGTCTCTAAGACAAAGCATAACCAAAAGAAACCATAACCAAAGCATAACCAATCAGATGAACTTCTGGAAGTAAGGAAGGCAGAGAACTATTTCAGCCCTGTGATATGAAGCAGTTGGTTTGTTACTGTCTCCACTTCAGCCATGAGGAAGGCAACACTATTTCTACCCTGACTTCTTAGAGAAGTCCCAACTAGAACAGAATGATAGGTGGTATTTTTGTCACACTGTGCTCAGAGTAGGTAATTTCTAAATCTCTGGTATGAGTGGGAGGATGGCACTTCTAATTGCAAAAATCAGTGTCTGTTCAAGGACAATTAGCCTGTACAGAAACTAACCAAAGAAACTGCATAGCAAGAAGAAACTCTCTCAAAGGGGTAGAGGCTGCTTTTATTTTGTTGTTGCCTGGGGCATGTAATGGCAATCTTTTGCAATTCAAGGAGTTGCCATAAGTAGTTTGCTTCTAGACAGAGGGACTGCTGTAATGTCTGTCCTGTTGAAGCCACCTTTGTGGGAAAGGTAAAACTCCAAGATGCCAGGTTCAGTCCTGGCCATAGTTCCATTCAGCTGGCATTTTCCTCATCTAGAATATGCCCGTTCTTCCTAATCCCATGGATGCAGCCCCACTCCTGAAATACTGGCCTCTAACCCCAAGCTGACAAAAATTTTCTGAACTGGTGAAGGGGATAAAGTTTGTGCTAAACTGTTAGCTCTTTTCCATGACTGCGTATGTTTGTGTATGTGTGATCTGGCAGAAATCCCACCCTCCTGTGTCTCTAGCAGGTACATGAAGAAGCAGTTCAACAAATGGAAGTACAAAATGCAATTTCTTCACAACTGCCAGGAAGAAAAAAGCTGCAAAATAGAGGCAAAACTCCAAAGACTGAGAGTGAGCCATGAAAATCTACAAATGATGCTGCAGCAAGTGAAGCAAGAAGTAAAGGTATAGTGATAAATATATGAAGAATTATCAGAGCTGTGGGCAATTACTGAACACTAACTACTGGTTTTCCTGCAGACCAGCACTCTTGATACTATTTCATGCACCTTTCACTAGTATTTTTGGTCATCTTAGGTTCTTGTCTTCACAGACAGCAGCTGTCTTTGCAGCAGGGATTTCCTTGTCATTCTGTGTATATTTAGCATCTATCACAGATGTTAGGATTTTTAGATACTACTGCAATGAAAATAATGAATATTCCAATAAGAGTGAGGAAATGGTTTCCAACAGAAGGGTTAGATACTTCACTGCAGTCTTTTCTTCAGAGAAGGGTCCTGTGTTGGCATTGAATAAATGAAATACTCTTTTGTCATTCCTAATTGCTGTCTTTTACTGGGAAGTAATAAAGACATCTTATAGAAAATACTTTATTTCTTTTCAAGTGTATTGATTCTTGGTCATTAAAATTACTTGAAATCCTAAAAAGGCCCTTATTTCACAGATAATGAATATGTATTTGCTACCTACAGCATTTTTGTAGCATTTTCTGCAATGTTGCTTTAGTACTACTGGCAACTCAAAGTGTCAATTATTTTCACAATGTATTTTCTGTGTTTTATCTATTATAGACAATGTTACAGTCACCAGAACCTCCTTTTGCACAGCATCGAAATACAATGCCAAGAAACCCACATGTTCTGCTGGAAAAGAAAATGCAGAGTGGGTTAAATCCTGCCCAAATAAAGTCTACTTCCAGAACATGTGCAGACTGGAAATCTTTGAATCCCCCCAACTCGGCAAAGATAACGCAGCTTTTACAGACACCTGAGATTCCCACTGCAGTGGACTTTATGTTTTCAGATGACCCACTGGAATCAGTGTCCCTGCAGAGTGACAGACCCTTTATGGGACATTATAAAAAAGCAAATGAGAATCAAATATATCTGCCTGAATTGACAGAAAACTCTCTCAGTGGCATCATGAGGAGTACAGTTCTTACTCCCACTGCAGTGCAGATACCACCTGATGAGGAAGTCAGAGAGGAAGTGAAACTGGAGCAGCTAGTGATGAAATTGAAGGATGCATTGTCTCTCCAGATGCAATCAGGTATAAGTTCTCCTAGTCATCTTGACACTGTCTTCTCACCTTCATCCAGTTTACTCTACAATATTGTTCATAATTATTTAACCCTCCAAGGAAACTCAGACTCTTGCCTGAGCCACTGTAGGATTGTTCTAGCTCTCCATTGTAAGGTAGAGCATATTCTGAATTCAACCCCTAGCGCTGGACCTATGTGAAACTGGATGAGTCAAAGCTCATAAGAGGAAATCAGTCTCAATAGTCAATTAAGGAGCAAACTTAAACTGGTGAGAGCACTGGAGGTCTTTGCTGATGCCACTTCTGTGACCCTGTAACTATGACTTTAGTCCCAGTCAGACTTCCAGTAGGACAAAATCCTTATGTAATCAATGGTCTTGCACAGCAGAGCTTTGTTCAACAGTCAGGGTGCCTGACTTTTGATAATGAGGAAGTAGTCAGGAATATGACAGAAAAAGCTGCTGTTTCTACAGCACTATCTTAAATTATACATTTATAAGGAATTTTCCAAGGCTCTTGAAGCATCCAAAAGCTTAGAAAGACTTAAAATTTGTTCTACTTTCCAGCCCAACAGACTGCTTTGCAGCAGGAGTTGTTGTCTACAGCTGAGCATGTGTGCAGGTCCTTTTCTGACCTCATCAACCAAGTAATTTCACCAGCTTGTAAATGATGGAAACTACCATTCACCTTACAGCTTCACTGAACTACTTAAGGTAATTAATGCCATGTCAGACACTTTAAAGTCTCCGATGTTGCATTGTAATAACACAGCATAACAGATTTCTGCATTTACTGACTTTACCAATAACATATTGGAGAGCACTATTCCTTTTCTATTGGTGATTTCCAGCTCTTGTGCAGTGGATTCCTCAGCAGTGCAAATGATTGCCCATTTCTCTCTTTAGCTAATATCCCATGATCAAGTTACTTTCTTGGAATTGTGCTGTATTTCTTGTTGATGCCAACAACAAGGAAAACTTTTTTTTTCTTGTAATGCTCAGAAGGATTTTAAAGATCTGAGAAATGGAAATTATGCAGTACCATTTCAGAGAGAGAAAATTATAGATTCAGCTTTTTATTATCACTGTTCTGCAGGAGGTACATAAAAATAGTGAATGAGTATGTTCATGTGTGCTCAAAACCAGTTATGGTTCAAGAAAATTTGTGTACTTTTAAGGATTTTATTTATGTCACTGAAACTATATCAGCTTTTCAAGAGAGAAAATACTCCTAGTTTTTACAGAATTTTTTCTGTGATTACTAAGAAAATAAATTTGGCTTAGGTGAAAGCAAAATATTTTTGGAAGCTTTGGGAGAAAAGTCAGGTAAATTATACATTCTGAAGCTTTGTTTCATGTATAATCAAACAGAGTTTAAGCTGGTATGATTGAAAAGGCTAATGAAAAGTGTAGTGCTTAAGAAAAGCTATTCAGCAGAACTCTAAATTTTCCACATAGGTTTGCCTTGTCTTGTATTTTTCAGAATGAATTATAATCATCAAGATAAATCACAGAATCACAGAATATGCAGAGTTGGAGAGGACCCACAAGGATCGAGTGCAGCTCCCAGACCTGCACAGAACCATCTCCAAGAGGCACATCACATGACTGAGAGTATCATCCAAGCACTTCTTGAACCCTTGTCAGGCCTGGGGGAGGTCGTTCCAGCACCCAACCACACTTGACAAAGAACTTGTAACTGCAGTGAGGTCTCCCCTCAGTCTCCTTCTCTCCAGGCTGAGCAGANCCCCATCCCAGGTGCAGAATCTGATACTTTCCCTCACTGAATTTCATATGGTTGGTGATTGCCCAGTTCTCCAGTTTGTCAGGTCCCCTTGCAGGGCCTCCGTGCCTTCCAGGGAGTCAACAGCTCCTCACAGTTTTGTGTTATGTGCAAACTTGCTTAATATTCTTTCCAGTCCTGAATCCAAATCATTTATGAAGATGTTGAAGAGCCCAGGGCCTAAGATGGAGCCCTGTGGAACCCCACTAGTGACAGGTCACCAGTCTGATGTTATCCCATTCACTATTACCATCTGTGCTCAATTGGTGACCCAGTTGCTCACCCACCACATGATGTGTTATCCAGCTGTGTGCTGGACATTTTGTCCAGAAGGCTCCTGGGAGAGACAGTATTGAGAGCTTTACTGAAATCCAAAAAGATTACTTCAGCTGACTAGGGGTGATAAAGGGACTGTCTGACGCATTAAAATGGCTAGAAGTCTTATTTTCTGTTGCTAGCACCTCAGCCATCTACTTGAAAGACCTTACACTGTGGTGAAATTAATGAACATTCCTGGTTCTTTCTTCTAGTTTTGGTCACAGGAGGCCTGAGTTACCCATACTGCAAACACTCAAGAATTTACAGCCATTGTTAGCTACTGGAAGCTAAGAAGTGGTTTGTCTCCAGCAATGAAAGTGTGAAAAGAGTGAAAAGAAACTTATTGAGGAAGGACCACAGAAAACAAATAATGATGAGGTCACTAGTAAGTGGATACACCCATATTATCACATAAACAATATAGTGTGAGATAGAAGCTTAATAGCTTTTTCAATGCCAGTGCCAAGAGACAAACAACAATCTAAGGAATCTAACTGTTGATTATGGGAGGACATCCATCAGCTTCTGATGAGGCTTTAAATCTCCTTTGAGTGTGGGCATCCGAATTAAACTTGGTTGGAAACAGTGACGGCTGACAAATACTGGTTTGGTCTGATGCAACACTGAACAGATCTGGAGCACAAATTCGTACACATAGATATTCCTGAACTACCATGAACTCTCACTTCACAGCAGTGTGTAAAGACTCAAAGAAGTGTTGTCCCATGCTAAGAAGCAGTTGTTTAGCTCCCAGATAGATACCTATAAGATGAAAAGGACAAAATCACAAAGTCTTTCTTTAGTTGTTACTCAGTTCAACTGAGAAGGAAGCAAGTGCAGTCAAACATGTTCACCCTATCCTTCTGACACTCTCAGACTAAGAAACAGTAAGTCAGGAACAGTATCTGCAAAACCAATCCTAGCTCGCTCAAAGATCTGCCATAAAGCTTATAAGGAAGAGTGGTATGAGGCAATATCCTGTCTTCAAACACTGTAACATTTTGAATTGTTCCTGTACAGCAGATCTACTTTCATCTCATACTCAGAGCCCTTGCTTTCTCTTAACATGGCCAACCTTTTATCACTTGCACTTTGTGACTTCCAGGTTTACATGTAGTTAGTTGCATCTCCTTTTTTATTTCAGCACAATTAATAATAGATATTGTCTCCTTTACACTAGCAATTTGCAAATGTTCTCCATAGTGTGACCTATGCTAGAGATTCATCTGTTTACTCAGTCTTTCCTCCACATCCTTTCCTGCCCATTGCCTCAAAGGCCAAATTTTGCTACAGCCTATTAATTAAGAAGTTTGCTGAAGCAGAGAAGTATTGCAAATTGGTTTAAGCTAAATATCATCTTGGCCCATAGTGATATTTCACCATTTCTGTTTCTATCTGAAGGGAGGAAGAAAGCTGGCATGAGCCATTTCATAAGGGATCCTGTTGTTGCAGCTGGGATGTATCTAAGGTGGAAGCACTAGTTTGTTCCTAAAGGGCCCTGTGGAAAAGCAGCTAAGATAAACAGTACCTGTTCAGGTAATCTGTCAGATTTTACGTTTGCTAGAGCTGGAGAGCATGTGGGAACAGGTTAAATCTGGTCTACTACAATGCCAATCCTACTTGGCTGAGGCATCTAGCCCTTAACATGCTCTGTCAGTTGCTGGACTTAATAGCTGTAGGCACTGTGGGTGAAGATGTGTCTCTTATGTCAATACAAAGTTGCACACCATGGAGCTTGTAGATATATCAGTATAATTTAGTTAATTAAAATCACAGGTACAGGAGTGAGCAGATCTGTTGTAACAGTGCTCTTGCCACCCTCGCACCCTGTCTCAGAGCACTCACAGGCTGTGGCTGCAGTTGGGGGGTGTTGCTGAGTACACTAAACGGTGTGTTCCTGTGTTTACCCTTCTTTACTGTCCCCTCCTCTTTTGAACATTTAAATGGTTTGTTGCATGCTTAACTTGAAACACAAATCCAGCACCGGTGGAGCTGATAGTCCCCTTACAGTTCTTTGTTTGATTCCTTAAGATCAGGATTTCACCCAGTGGGACTGTGTTTAAGCTTTATTTTGTTCATACCCAGTAACTATTTTAAGATTTCCTTTACATATTTTGTTACTTGAACCTATTTCTGCAAGTTGATGAACAAGCGGCAAACCAGTTCTTCTGTAGGCATTTGAAGGGGAAAAAAAAAAGAAAAAAGGAGCAATAAAATATTGCTACATACTCATGGAAAGAAATTTTGAATGTCATTAAATGTAATTTCTCCAAGAAGCTGAAATTTGTAGTTGCATTCAGCCAGTCAGGCAGTGGAAATATTTTATATCATAAAAGCATGAAATGTTACCTTCCTAAGTTATGTTCCATAATTTTAATTTCAAATTGCCTATTAGAGTCATAAATAACAGTCAAGAGGAAACCGATCTTTCTACAAAGAGCTTTTAAACTAAAAAAATAAGCAACTGTAAGTTATATATGAGATTTCTTGTGATGAAACACTCTAAGTGAGAATGTGTACCATTTTAAGTAGTGTTTTTAATAACTAAGAATTTAGAGGAAATATTAAAATATAATAAATATAATAAAAATATTATGTGAAAACAGAGGAGCAGGTAAGATCTGTTAACCCATTTACTTTTCCTAGAAAACTCAAAACATTTTTGGAAGGTATTTTTCATGTAAAAATATGTACTATTTTTCTTTAGTAAGATGATGTCTTTGAGCAGTGGTTGCTTTATACAAGTGCACAGTTATGCATACAACTAAACATCACCATCTCCACTCTAATCCAGTCTTGGTGCCAGTAGAGGCATTTTTGACACCTTCCTTCTCTGCTTTGTCTATGTTTTATTGAAAGATCAGTTATTTCATGTTTTGGCACCCAGAGTGGTGCCACATGTTAATGGGTCACATGTGTTACAAAAAGCCTGACATATGCACAGGTTAAAGTAGGTAACTGCTTATAAATCATGCAGTTTATTAAGGAGACTAAATTAATAGGTAATTAAAAAAAACATAAGTCCAAGTTAATCAGAGATATGGTGCCTATGCTTACAGGCCTTCTTTCACCATGTAAATTGACATCAGTGAGGATTAAAATGCAAGAAATACAGAGAAGTAGTTAAAATAATATCTACAGATCAAGATCTTGGACTAAACATATGATTTCCTCTTTTTTCCTAGCTCTTCGATGATTCTTCCAAGTAACATAGATCTACTTTTATACACATGGATACTTATTAAATCTTCAAATGAGTCTTTCTTCTTCAGAACTGATGACCTCTGAATATGAGAAAATATCCCTGAAAAGTGACATGAAAATGCATATAAGTAAATAATTACCAAACAGCAAGGAGCAGCTGAATACTCAGTTTCCTGCTGCTGCTGGTCCCCATTTTATTAGCATTGTCCCCAAGCCTCTTGCTTTGGTGATAGCCCTATCCCTCCATTTGCAAGAGTTGCCTTTCACTGTTAGGTCACTTTGATCTTTCCCCCTAGTATGGACCTTTTCCTTCAGTTGTATAAAACTCTTCTACTTGTAATTAGAGTCAAAGTGCTTAAGCCTGCTCACAATCCCACTGACTCACCAGCTTGTTATCAACCTCCCTGCACAGTGCATGAGATCTCTGACACTTAGTAGCACATTTGTTTGAGGAACTATGGGGCATTTTCTTTGCAATGATCTCTAAAAACCAGCAGATTAGTCTTCTTTCTTTTAGACATATTTGTCTTCTGAAAAAATAACTGGTTAACACAGTACCTGCTTATATACCAATACCAATAATATGTACAATAACCTTTGCCCCACTACCACCCACCACTCTGCAGAGTTGGGACAGCAAGTTATGACTGTTTTGGGCCAGGTGGAAGGGCTGATCTGAGCTCAATGAGCTGCACCTGTGAGGGAGGTGTGCACAGCTGTGGCCAATGAGTGGCAGAGGGACTGCTGGGTAAGGACAAAAGGGACAGAGAGGCCTTTGTGTCTGCAGTTTTCGCGTGTTTAGGCTGGGGATATGCTACGTGGCTTTTTGAGGAGGATCTTGCATAGCTGCTCTTCATGAAGATTCGCTGTGAGTACAAAAAGCTATGGAGCCTTGTGGTTCCAAAGTCTTATTTTGGTTTATGAAACCTGGTTTTTCATACTGTTTGGATTTTGTTAGGGAAAACAGATGAGTTACTAAAGATGTCTTGGCCAGGTAACTGTGAAAGACTCTTCCTACTTGACTCAGTTTAAAGCTGGTTAATGTGTCTCTGCAGAATGTCTAGGGGAGTTGAAATACAACTGTTCTCATTTTGTTGTCTCTCTTGTGGATTGTGTAGAGTTTAAGACTACCTTTATGCCTCTTAGTGACTACAGTCAGGAGCCTGGCAGGACTAGGCTGGTTCAGAAAACAGTGTTTGAAACAGTTTGAAACTGAGCTACTTCTACTACTGCCTTGCTGCACACTCCAAGAGACTTGTTTCCCAGGAGGACCAAGTATAGGTAACTGGAAGTGCTTTTAAGATGTGACAAAGTAATTTTGTTCAGTACTACTGAAAAACTTTTGCCAAGGACTTTGCTAGTTGTTATGCTTGAAGGACTTTTTTATTCTTAGAAAATTTTGGTTCCTGATAATCAGTTTTCTCAATGACTTTATGGGATTTATCCATTAATTCTGAAATGTAATGATAATAGTAACATCATTATTTCTCTGCCAAGTCCAGATCTCTGTCTTGCTTTTCCAATTCAGTGATATGTTTAAGAAACTACAGTGAATGCAGCTTACAGATTGCTCCTGATTTGCACTTTGAGGAAAAAAAAAATCAAACCAAAAACCCTGAACCCAACAAAAAATATGGAAGTTGTGACTTCTTAAGAGGAATAAGATGAAAAACTTTGGTATAGAGCAATAAAGTTGTTATCGATAGTTGCAAAAGTAACAGTATAAAGCAAAAGAACTTGCTCTATTTTTTGATTTCTAGAATAAGCCTATTGAAAGTTATTCATACCCACCCATGCAGATGTGAGGTACACAAGATAATTTAAGTGCCATTAGTGCTGCTCATGGGGCTAAGAAAATATCTCTTTATGCATGAGAAGCAGTAATTCTATTCCTCATCACTTGCTTTACTGTGATTTCTATCTGCAGTTATTACCAATTGATTTCTTCTGTCACTGACGAAATAAGGCAGTAGGATCAAGGGCTGCAAAGATTAGAACAGCTGGCTTTGTTAAGAAACTGGGAGACTTGGATAAGAAGTTAGATAGCTGTCACTGCTATAAGCTACTACTGATGTTAATCAGTTGTACAGAGAAATCAGATTAGCTGATTACAATTCACAAAACAAAGAGGGAAAGGGAGGAATCCTTTTTCTTAAAGTGTGAATACTTACTAATGATTAAAGTATCTCTGTATAGGTGTAAATAAAAGTCAGTATTAATCACAAAACCCATAATTTGATTCTTCAAAGTACATCAAACTGCTACACTTAATCTTAAGTGGAACAAAAGCTCTTTGTTGAGGAAAAACACAGTGTGATATGGATATGAAGAGCCAGATGTAAACAAAAGGCTAAGTGGGAGTTTAGACAGTGATATTCCAAGCTGCAATCCAGAAAACGAAAATTAATCAGGTGCTTTAGCCTGATGGGCCTATCAGTTTTTAAAGCTGCGTTCTGTTTGCACCCAAAAGTGCATCACTTGGGTAAGGACTGAGCAACTTGTTGCCTTGGTGATGTCTAAGGCTGATTGGAAACCAGAAGTGTCAAGACAGTCAAGATCCAGTCAGAGCTGTGTGTTAGCTCAGATTCTTTGCAGAGCAGGATAGGATACACTCCTTGCTTTTAAAATGCAAGTAATGGTTGTTTGGCTTGTATTTTAGAAACCGACCCTGTGTGCGTGTGAGTTCTTCAGTCTGAGGAAATTGATTCAAACACAATTCCTATGTCCTAGCATAATGGCTATGATGTTGTTTGTAGGTAATGGGAGTAAGGACCTCTCAGTCCTTCCTATCTCAAATCCCAGCTTTCAATACTCAAATAATTTTAGGGTTTGTGGGCAAGAGCTGGACTATCCAGTGGTATAATACCTCTGCGGTGCAAGAACCCCGAGTTCAAGTCTATTTTTTAGGGATACTTTGATAAGTAATTGCCCAGAGAGGTTTTTCATTACTCCAGGGACAATCCCCCCAAATATCTTAGTAACTAAGATACTGACCTAGGAAATAGAGATAAGGGTCTCAATCCATTCACGTGTAGGCCAAATGCACTACACTGCTGGTGATGCCAACAGTACTTCTACCTCTCCATTAAACTATAGCATCTGTCTGTATCTGAAAGTGGATATTCTCAAGGGAAGGATGCATCTGTTGGTAGCAGGATCAGAACTGAAGCCTTGGAAAGGACTGAGATTTAGGAAAAGCTATGCTGTATCTCCCTTCTGGCAATGGGGTGGCTAAGTGATGTGTACATGGAAACACTTTAAAAAGTCTGGGGCTGGGGAATTGCAGCACATAGTGTCACAGGTAGTGGTGTCCTTCCTGAAGCTGTGGCTGCATCTGAAAGCCTGCATACATCTAAATCCTAGCTCTGTTTCCATTGTGTGTTGGGTAAAGTTACCAGTATGAAAATGGAAGATAACTAGTGATTGGCTGCTAGATGGCAAGTAAACATACCCTTGCTATTCTGCTGAAGACTGCCATGCTCCCCAACAGCACCAGTGCAATGCATTCCAGGGCTGACACACCTCTCAGAATGGGGGGATTTGGAGCTAGCCTGTTCATACACAACAGTGGTAAGAATGCAGGAGTGGAAGAATATATTTGTATTTTCAGTTGCTGAGCTGCTGCCTTTGAATCCTCCTATGTTTTACTTTCTGCTGCCCCTCCTTCCCCATCAAACTGAAACTTATAAGATGTTGTTAGAGTTCAGGTTATTTGAAGGTCAAATTTCTACTGAGATCACATTGAACATAAGCACAGCTTTGTGCTTGATTAGGAGGAGTTTGTGCAACACTGTCCTCTGTTTCTGTGCTATTGCCACATAACACAATAAGCCTGTATCTCTTTTCCTTCCCACTACACTCTAGTTATTGCCCATGAGACTTGTATTAAAGGAATAGTGACCTTGGTTTCTCCCTGTGAACTGAGAATGTAGAGTTGCAATCTTCTGCTCAGCTTCTGTTAGCTGCCTTCTCCCTAGGCCATGGGTTCTGGAGAGCACACAGTCCACATAGATATCCCAGAAGAGCTGAGCCAGGTCCCAGAACAAAGCCCCATGTTTCAAGTTCTCTGATGATTTCAGAAAGATCATGAAGTCCCAAAAGCCACTGACAGAGTCAGAAATGCGAGGCTTCCTCATCTCCAGTAAGACAACTGAGGAGGATTCCCAGCACTGGGGGTCTGCCTGCCCAAGAGCTAGTGGATCAATTTGACTGTAGCAGAGGAAAGGTGTCATGCAGAATGCTGCCATGATTAGCAGAGAGCAGGTGAGTCTCATGTTACAGTGGATTCTTCCTCTGCTCCCAAGGTCCATTGTGTCACTACAATATAAGAAAACCAAAAGAAGCTGAAAAATTTCTCACTCTTGGATGCAGGAACAAAGTTATTGTACTTTACATGATATAGAAAGCACTCAAATGTTGATTGTTTCTGTGCTCCTTAAAGATTTGTCTATGCTTTTTTTGCATGTATGAATATAAATACTAGAGGAGTTGCAACAGAAGCATGTGTAAAAATGTGTTAATCATCCTCAAATCTGTGTGATGAACTGTCTTATTTGGAACTTCTTTATATTGAAAGTTTTTTCCCTTTCTTGATTTACAGATCCCCAACCTTTTTCAGTAAAAATTCAGTCCTTTTTCCTTTAGGCAGTCTTGCTTTTCTGAAAAGTCTATAAGCCCTTTAAAAGTCTTCAGAATCACAAGGATCAGTGGACAGTAGGTGGAAAACTTCTGTTAAAAATGCATTTTAATGGTTCTAATTAATGAAGATTGCAAATTCATCCATTGGCTGGGAGTGTTTTGCCTGCTAAAGTGCAGAACAGTTCTGAAAAGATGGTATAGGAGATGTATTGTACATGTATACATGCACATAGAGTCATAGAACAGTTTGGGTTGCAAAGGACCTTTAAAGGTCATCTAGTCCAACCTTCCTGCCATGGGCAGGAACATCTTCAGCCACATCAGGTTATCCAGAGTCCTGTCCAGCCTGACCTTAAATGTTCCCAGTGCGAAGCATCTCCCACCTCTCTGAACAGCCTGTTCCAGTGTCTCACTGACCTCAGTGTAGATTTCTTCTTTAACCTAAATTGACCCTCCTTTGTTTTATAACCATCACCCTTTGTCATATTGCAACAGGCTCTGCTAAAAAGTCTGTCCCCATCTTTCTTATAGGTCCCCTTTAAGTACTGGAAGGCTGCAGTAAGGTGTCCCTGGAACCTGCTCTTTTCCAGGCTGAACAACCCCAACTCTCCCAGCCTTTCCTCACAGCCCTCTGATCATTTTTGTGGCCCTTCTCTTCACTCACTCTTAACAGCTTCGTGTCTTTCCTGTGCTGACATATTTATAAGTACAAGTACAGATGCTTATTGCGGATCACTAACAACTGTCTATTAAAACCATGAAATTTGATAAGTAGTATCTATAATGGTTAAGAGAAATTCTGAGAATTATAACTTTTTGTGGTCAGAAAGGCCCAGTTGTCTCCATCAGTTTTCATTTCTAGTATGTGCTTCTATGCTGTGTTTTCAAGCATGCTTCTAGAATTTCTAAGATTGTAACTGGTTTGGGAGTTGTTTTTAGTGTAGTTCATGGCATATGGAGAACTTCCCGTTTGTGGAAATTAGCAAAGTCTGAGATCAGGACAAATGATTCTGTTTCATGTATGTGCTGATCCTCTGAGTATTCATGCTTTTATATTTTCAGTTTGATTGTTGGCAGGGGGGAAGCTACCTCCCTTAATGAGCTTAACTTGATAATCAAATGGCTTTTTGTGTAGAAAGTCTCTTCCATGAGTGATCATTGAAGAGCAAAAGAAATGTTCCTTTGCTGTGTGAAGAAGAATGCCAAAGGTGGGATATGGATGTGCAGAGGAATTGTACATGAAAGGTAGTCCAGGCACAAGCCTGTGTGTAAGACTAGGAAAGAGTAAGCTGCTTTGTGGAACATGTTGCATTGTAGAGCTAAAAGACTCTTCCGAGGCTTCAGTCCTGGCAGTGATATTCATACCTAGCCCCCTGTCTGGTCACCTGGTCAAGTTCTGGGAATATTTTTGAGGTATTCATATTTTACTCTCCAACTGTTTACAGTCACTATTTAATCTGAGTTGGGATCTCATGAGAAGAACTAGCTTGAGAGCCTTGGCTCTGAACCTTCCATTTAATGAATGAGAGGGCCAGCTTGCTCTTCCCACCCTGCTCTAACTAGTGGGATGCAGCTCAAGATGGTGGTAGTAATGGGGCTGTTCTCATGCTGCTCTTAAGATCTTCAGAAGCATCATTCTTCTGCACCCTGCTGCACAAGGCAGGTTTTGATTGCTTTCTCGGAAGCAAACCAAAGGACACCCTGTGAGTCACTACCTCATTCTTGTTTGTGCATCAGAGCCCTTCCACTGGGCAGCGGACACCTGTCCACATACACTGTGCAGTATGCACATACCTGTCTGTTTACCGAGACTTTTCAAGGGGCATAATTAACTGTGTTACCAAGCTTCTAGTTTTCAAAGCAATTTAGCAATCTCAGATGTGATCATGGGGTTGCAGAGACAGATATGGGGCAGCAGGAGTGGGGGGAGCCCCAACACCAAAAGGTTCAGACAAAGGAGTAATAGTAACATGGGCTAATAATAATAAAATGATACTAAATAATAATAATAAAATCCTTAAAAAGATGGTTCTGTGACTTGGACGGGGCCCATCTGGTTTGTACAGGTTAACTATTGAACTACTTGCTTTGCATTTTCTGCTCCCCAGCACCTGTCAGAAACTTTCCAAGTTACAAAAGTAAGGCAAGGGTTCTGAATTTGTCAGAACAAAGAAACAGCCCTAGACAGGGAGCTGGGAGGGCATTAATGTGAGGGTGGGTGCCCTTGAAGGTGTGATGTGAATGCCATTGGTCAGGGCAAGTAGCAGAGGCCACTAGTCCTTATAGTTTGGTCAAACTCAGGCAGCATTGTACTGTTAGTCTTCCACAAGGTTCAGATTTTAATTGTTTTAATAGTTTAGCGATGAAGGGGTGCTCTGGAAATGCCAGATTTCATTTATCTCTTACCTGTCCATGTAGTGAATGCTTCCATGCCCCCCACGCCCTCCAATTTTTAGGTCTTTCTGTCCATAAATTGAAGTGTGTGTGTGCTCTTTACACCTTCTGCTTCTTTTTTCCCCTCGTCCCCCGTTCTTGCAGTTTCATCTCCCTGTCCACTCCCCGTCACGAAAATGCCGTACAATAATAATTTAAAACTTAGTCAGTTAATTCGCTACCACCATTTGACTTTGAGCTCTCAGTTACGAACAGCTTCTCGAGCTCGGAGCTGCCGCAGCCGGGGTGAATTCCCGCGGGGAGCCCCGCGCCGCTCCCTCCCTCCCATCCCTGTCCCGTCCCCAGCCCTTACCTGGGCGCTCCGGCGGGCTGGCCAGGGCAGGGTAGCGCTCTCCGCGCTCGCCGCCGCCGCACTCCTTAAAAAGCCGGAGCGGGCAGCCCCGCTTAGTTTTTACGTCAGGGCTGGGGGGCAGCCCCCACCCCCGGCGCCCCCGAAGCTCGGTCCTTCCCTGTGCGGAGCTGCCCCTGCTGCAGCCATGCTCTGCTTCGCTGCGCCGCCCGCTCCGTGCTTGCGGACCCCGGCCCGCCCGGGGGCAGCTTGGGAGCTCTTGCCAGGGGGAAGGTGCCCGCAGAGGGCTGGGGGAGTAACAGTCGTGGCAAATCTGTAGCCCTGCCCTTGCCCCCTCTCCTACTAGTGCTGCATCGAGGGAGGCAGGAGGGAAAAAGTAGAAGGCAAGTCCTCACCTTGGAGTTCGAGTCGTCCAGACCTGGCTCAGCCCTCGGGTGTCTTGCTTTATGTACTTAGCTGTTAGAGGACAGGAGTCTGTTTCGCATAACTAGAGCTATTTGCTGGCTGGGGCTCAGCCCATACGGCAGCAGGTCCAGCTCTTCTGGGAGTTGAAGCAGAGACCCAGAGAAGAGCAGAGTCACAGAAGAGAGCTAGTAAGGGCATGAATTGCAGTAGTGGGGCTGAGCTGCAGCTCAGTTTACACAGCTTTATCTAAAGAAGAGCTTCTTCGGAGGGCTGCACACTCTCCTACAAAAGGGGGCCCTGGCTACATTTTCCCTTGCAAGAAAAATAATGTGGTCTAACAGTGTTACATGTTCTCGGCTGAAGCCCCTCTCCCTTGTCACCTCTTTCTCGCTGCTGAAAAACCTCTTTATGTATTGGAGAAATCAGCTAGTAGGGAAGTGAAAAAGGCTGTCTCTGGTACTTGCAGCACAGAGAGGAAAGTCTGAGTACAACTCTACAGGTGACAATTCTACCTGTGTTCACTGTGTCTGCTGTAGCCACCCCCTGACCTACATCAAACATAACTTGAAGAACGGGGCTCTGAGACCAGGCTAATAACCAGTGCTGGACATAACTTTCTTAACACTAGCTATTTGAAGCCATAGGGAGGGTGAGACCATTCTTTTTTCTTAACTCTGCAGTTCATAAACCAAATCATGTAGTACTCTGCTGCTTGTCTGAAGCCAGTGCAGCTGTATCAGTCCCTACTGGCTGGGCAGCAATCCATTTGTTTTTCCAAGACTTTCACTGGCAGCTCCCTTCAGTCTTTGCACTTGGAACCATAGTCCCTGCTCCAGGAAGCACCTGTGCTTCAGTAGCACCAGGCTTGTCTTTGTTGAATTCAATGGGGCCACACTGGTTTATATCATTGGAAAGTTGGTTTAAATGCTGGTTTCTCTGTTTTTCATCAGTCTCTTTATAATTTGATTTTTTTCTGTGCATCCAGTCCATGTAAATGGAGAAGCATCTTCCTTGATCTTGTGGTGTACCTATGACAATAAACACTGGTGTTTTGTTTTTTTTTCTCCTGGTGCTTTATTTCTTCTTCTCAATAAGCAATCCCTGTGAGGGGATTTTGTGCAAGTAATTCTACTGTTTCGCAAAAGTGAAAGGAACTTACTGGGGATGAGAGAACATCTGACTAGAACTCCTGTAAATAGCTATATTGTTGTACTTTGGCAAATTTGCAAATGTTCCATTTATTTACCAAGAAGTGTGGAGTTGGGAATGGGGAAATAGTGATCACCAACTGCTGAAACAGACTTCAGGATGAACTGAAGGGTGCAATGCCTTGCAAAGGGCCCTTGTAACATGGTGGGGACCTCTTGTATATAGGATCTCCAGTGTTTCTTCTCTGTGCTATTGAATACAAGCTATTCCAGTAGATGACTTCTGGGCTCTAGGGCTGAAATGATCCTTAAGAATCAGCATTGTTTTTGGTTTTTT
>VXBX01003222.1:631079-708855 GCA_013400415.1 Scytalopus superciliaris | reverse complement strand
TTTTTTTTTTTTTTTAAGTCTGCTCTGTAAGAGCTGATTCTGGGTTCTGTGAGTAACTAGTATTCTTCTCCCAGCCTCTGTGTTTGGGGGCTGAACAGGATAAGGGAGAAAAGGAAAGTGTGCCTGTAAGACAATGGTATTGTGATGTAACCTAAAGGCAGCTCATGGGTAGAAAGACTCTGAGTTGACTTGTGTTCATGGATGGCATGGGTGCAGGAGGTCAGACCAGAGCAGGACTAAGATGCCATAGGCATGGTTTTTGCTGATGTTTCTGGCTCTGTGGTATGTTGTTCTAAGAACTCTGCCCGGTGCTGTTAAGGGAAGAGCAAAATGCTGCAACTGGAAAGGAAAAGGTAAAACGTTTCTTCTGAGTTGCTATGTTTCTGTCAACCTACAAAGTCTGTGGATTCATTGTTAAGTGAGTGTATTTAATTGAGTCCCTTCTGAGGTGCACTTTATCTGGTTTTGGATCAAGAACAACGTTGGTTTCATTCCACTCAGAATCCTGGTAGACCCAAGGGTGCTGATCCAGGGGTTCTCACAGAAATGAGAGTTGCTGCTCAAGGGAAATACTGCTACAGATAAAATACTCAGCTCCACAAATACTTCCTGAGCCTACTGTGCTGCGTTCCTGCTGAACCAGAGCACTCATATTCTGTTTCTGGGAAAGAGGTTTTTGATAATTAGATTGATCACCTCAACCTCCTAGTGGAGAAGAAACAGCAGGATTGGCCATCTCATTCAGTTTCATACTCTCCCTCTGTAAAGCTTTCTGTGCCCTTTTTAGGCTATCAATAATCACTCTTTCATTGCAGTGCATGTTGTATTCCCCTGGCAGTCAGTGTTCACATCTTCAGTGGGTCTACATATCTAATAAACTTACCTCAGATGGGCTGTAGGTCATATCCAGAGTCATTTGTAGAAGGATATTTTTATCAAGAAAAGTTGATTCTCTAATTCGTGGCTGAGATAGGGAATTCAGATCATGTAACACTACAGGAGGAATGCTATTCCTACCAGAATAATATAAAAATAAAAGTAAGAGTTAGAACAATCAGCTTATAGGAATAGAGGATGAGAAGTGATGAAAGTAGAAGGCCATTTCACTGGTATTTGTATTTTGAATAGAACAAAGGCAGAAACAACTATGTGCACAATTGCTTCCTTCCTGCATTTGCTCCCGGCAAACCTTCCGGTGTGGTTTAAGATTAGCAGGTGATAGACAATGGCTTAGGGTTGCTTGAGCTAAGTAAGCATTTACATATTTTAAAAAATCTAAAAATTCAGCACTGACACTGAGAGGCAGCAATATGTGATGGTATGTACAGCTTGCCTGTTACCCAGAAGAGGTTTAAAGACATATTCTTAGGTGAAAGTTTGTCTTGATGAATTGGGTTCCAAATTATTCTAACCTTGTGTGAAACCTGGCTAAGTGACAGCAAAGGCAAAACTTGTGATTCTCAGAGAGGAGGACTCTCAAGGGTCTGTTCATTTTTAAATTCATGGTACATGGCAGAGGCTTGAATTTTCTTCAAATCCACAAAGGCAAAGTGTAGAACCCTACTCCCACTGATACATTTTCCAACTCTTTCAAGCAGGAAATTTAACTGTCTTTAAAACTGGCTCCCTGACAAATATTTCTGGGAAATGAAATGAAACACTTGATCCAAAGTCTGTGGATATGTTTTTTTTTTTTTTTTTTAAATTATATTTAGGGGAAGAATTGAACAAGTTCTTCACCAAATTATTTGATCACATCCATACCCCCATCCAGGATGGCTTGTGTAACTTTTGATAAATAATCTATATCCCAATAGTGGTATCTAAACATGTTTTTTTAAACTTCTGATGTTAAGTTGTCTGACTCTTTATTTTTTCTGATGCAGTCACAAAGTGTTTGACCCCACACAGCTCTAACCAATCCTCTGCATCTATTCTCTGTTGAAAATCACTGAATGTGAGACAACACTTAATTGGTCCTAACTGGGGGAGAGATGTAGTTACTTAAACACCAGATTCCTCAGTGCTGTATGCTGTTGCTGATGACCTGAACCATCTCCATGGAGCTAGCAGACAGGACATGGGGCAGGCAGGACACCAGTGTACTTCTGTGCCAGGAGCTGGAGCCTTTAAACACTCTGGGGTGTCTCTGGCCTGTGCCTGAGAAGTGGCCTTGAGACCCTGATGGCGTAGGCAAGCTTTGTGGTGCTCTGCTTCTGCTGTTGTTCTCTGCTGGGACATACTGCTGAGCTCAGTTGGATTTCATGGAGTTTGAGCAGTGCTGGTGAAAACAGTCCTCTGAAAGTCTGTAGTTCAAAATTCTGCTTGCAGCAGGTCTGTTACTAACACCAGATCAAGTTGGCTGTGGCTGTGCTCCTGGTGTAATTTTTTTCTTCTACTGTCTAGTTTGAGTTTTCTAATTTGTGGCTATTGTATGACACTATGAAGAAGAATTTGGCTCTGGTACCTTTGCAGTTATTTGAAGGGAAGCTACAGGAACTCTCTAGATCATCCCTTAGCCCTCTCTTTACCAGGCCAAATAAGCCAAGTTACCTCAGCCTGTCTTCATGAGGTAGCAGGAAACCGTCTTGGTTGCCATATGTTGCTTTGGCTCTGTGAGAACATGTAACACCACCATTGTCAAAGGGCTTCAGTATCTCATCCCACAGAGCTTGGTAGTGCCTCTGACTTGTCGCCTTCTTTGGCTGCACCTTAGCCAGTTATAGGTTGTAATATTCAGGTATTTCTTTCCTGATGCATGTGCTACGTCTGCTCCTTTCCTTGCCTGTAGCTTTAAAAGGCAGTGTTTCCACTGCTGTTAAGTCCTACCTTTAAACCTTTGTAGAATGCGAAGTCTAATATACTGATTAATTTCTAGACCATTTGAATACATAGATTTTTGTGTCAATGATGCAACTTGAGTCAGGAGCAACTCTTTATGGTATTTGTCTGGAATACCACTGGGTTTTTCCAGTTGCTACTGATGATTGCTTGTGTATTCAGAGAAATGGGCATGCAGATCTTCACTATAAGCTGGTGATGCAGTTAGTATTTTATATAAGAAAACCATGCCAAAGTTAGTTTTTACAGGATTTGTAGTTCTTGGTATCTTCTCAATAAAGCTGATGTTAGGTGACTATTTTTGTGGCATCCAAGTGACACAGTGTATTTTGTTTCATTCCCTGTTTGCAATCAAAAGAGTTGTATTCCTCTTCTGGTTTCCCCACTGTGTGGCAGATCTCTAGATCTTAGCACTTAGAGGCTTAATTCTTCCTGCTAGATCTTATTCCATTTCAGCATTGTGTAGGGACTTCGTTTATTAGAGCCTTTTGCATCCCTTGTGTATTTTGGCCTTAATGTAAAGTGCGTGTACTCTGACCCCTACAGGCTTCTGCTTCTACCAGGTCCTTATTAGAAGAAATCAAGCTTTCCTTAATAATTGTTTCTCTCTCTGTCTACTGGCTATTGTATATGAGCAATTCTGTTAGCAGGATGGTATTTGAAATGTTTTCCCAAGAGTAAACTTAGGTGACATTTGTCAGAAGTGGCTTCATTGCTGACACTCATTTAAATGAATTGTGTAGGAGATAACACTTCTTGTGGCAAAATGTATTAACAAAAGCTTTGGAAAGACATGTGGAGCAGGTATTTTTACAAGTGCAAGCTAAGCAGTGTTGGTTAGAAAACAAATACATGTTTTTGAAAATGTAATTTGGTGATGCATGACTGTAAATGCAAGTGACCTTTGTAAAGAATGTGACTGTATTTCTAGTTAGGCTAAAACATTCTAGGAAAATAATACCTCCCCCCAAACTGACTAATATAGTACATTAAAAGTTACCTGTTCCTGTGGGCAAGTTGTCTTACATTAACCATGCAGTTAAACAGCTTTTGATTAATTTTAATGGCATCCTGGATATTGTATATACATGATTATTATTTCTTGAAATAAGGGATTCATTGCTACTTGGGTGCTGGATTGATATCTCCATATTCTAGAATAAAGTCATGGTTCAGCCCTCCTCCTTCCTCACATACTCATAGGCAAGGAAGAGCCCCTTCTCACCTTCAGGCACTCCAGGCAGAAGGGAGAGTCACCCTGGGTATGTCACAGTTAAAGGAGTGGTTCAGTGAAACATGTTTTCATAAAACTGCCACTAGCATCTAAGAAAGCATGGCTATTATGGGATCTTACTTCCAGGGTGTTACAGACAAATCTGGGGAGGAAAAAACTGTGTGCTCTTTCCTGAAGGTGAATAGGACTGCAGTGTGTTGTCTCCTACCTTTTCTTACTCTAGTGGTGATTCTTTCCTGCAGCTGTTGGAAGAAAAGGGTGTTTGAGCATGCCTGCCTCAGGGCAGCTCCTGTGCCATGCCAGAGGGCCAGCCAGGGAAGGGTGCCAGCCCTGCCACTGTCACACTGGCCCCACAGCACAGACACTCCCCTGGCAGCCAGGGCCTGACTCTGGGAACCTGTAAATTCACACCTAAAGCTGTTTGGGGGAACTAAGAAGAAACTGGAGTGAGGACAGCAAAATATTAGGGCCAAAAAATAGGTCACAGGAGATTCTGGAGAGTAATGAGGATATTCTGTCTCCTGTGAAAGGGATGGACTTGTGGGATCTTTGGGGTTTTTTGGTTACCTATTCATTCTCAGATAGTCCAGCAAACAATCTGCTTTGCTGTGTGTTCTGTTCTAGTTCTGGCCTAGGGCTCCTGGCCCTTGTGAAGTACTTGCATCGCTAAACCACAGATGTGATGCCTTGTACATACACTAATGATACTGCTGCTGTCAGAGGAAAATGGTTTTTTTCTGTGCAAGATCTGTCATGCATAATTTATTGGCAGGGAAATCTGCCTTCTTGGATGATTTTTCAGAGTGAAGTAGTACAAGCTCTGTCATTTAGTATACTTAGATGAGACAAGCCCCATATGTTTTCAGTAGGGAACAGTGTGATAGAGGCACATAGAGTATTGTTGGAAGTTTTAATTAAAAAAACCCAAACCCCTCCATTTTTATATATATATTTTTTAATAACTCAGACCACTCAGCCTTTGAAACTCCCTTTTTTATTTCACAAATGTACCCTTTGAAACATATTCCCAAAGGGGATGCTACAAAGGTGATGCTAGAGTGAAAATTTTATGTAGTAGGTTTATCTTATATTGGAGCTTCTAGAAAGACTGTACTTTGATTTAACTAGAGATTTAATTTTTCTCTCCTATTACTAATCAGGCACAGCTAAAAAGCTGGATATTTTACAAAGATTATAATTTGGTTTTTGAATACTTGTGTGTAGAGGTTTTCTCAAACTTATCAGCCAACCAGGTCTGCCTAAAACCAGAGCTCCCTGGGCTCGGTGCTAAAGGTCACCTTTGAGTAAGACAGTTCCTGTCCTAGAGACCTTGTGTCTGAAGTGAAAAATGCCCAAATCAGAGGAAGGAAAACTGAAGCAAAAATATAATGGGACCTGAATCTTTTATCTACCTGTCCAGCACTCTGATCCAACAGCACATGGACAGGTTTCTGTTGTGTAAGGGAATTGTTTCTTTATTTCTGCAAAGGAGGCAGTATTCAGTCTTCAGTTCAGGATTTCCTCATTACACAACAGAGAACTTAAAATCTTTAATATCCTGAAGCTTTTCAGTGAATGCTGGAGAGCACTATAATAGTTCTAGTTTCTTGGAACTGCTTTCTCATTGCACAGAAATCATAGTCAAGCATGCATTGTCTGTGAACTATGTTATTGGTACCAATTGTTAACAACATCTGTAAGAGTAACTTCATAATGGAGCAAATCTTGCAATAGCAACAGAGATCAGATATGCCTGAAAGGAAATAGGGGTGAAATGACCGACTCCAAAGCAAAAGGGCTTGTTTGTGCACTTTGCATTCATCAGAGTTCATTGTTGTGCCCCCCTTAGAGCAGGGCATGTTGACAAGGGAAAAGGTCTGTGGAGGAAACAGATGGTCAGAATATGTAAAATACCAACATAAATATATGAATGGAGTACAGAGGTTTAGACTGTGGTCCTTGTATTTTTAAAGTAACTTGAGCCTTCTCTTTGAAAGCACTGATTGAGACTGCTTAAGGTGACCACGAGCAGTGCTACAGCAAGAGCTGTGCAGCCATTCTCTAATTATGTAGTTGTTTGGTGTGTTTTGGAGCAAATCAGACCGCCAAAAATCATGTTTGGGGAAGAGGTTCTTGTTAGGGAGATAAACGTTTCTGTTTACATTAAGCTGAAGAGATGAGTGGAAGCATGCTTGGTGTAACTGCACTAAGGCTCAAAGTCAGGCTTTGCCAAACTTCAGTGCTACAGAGATGTGGAGCTTTGTGTCTGCTGTGCTGCTGCCACACAGCTCGGCACACTGAGCAGGGAGTGCCGTGCCAAAATGATCTGAGCACTTCCTTCAGCTTGACAGCACAAGGTGCCATTCAGCACAACTCCCATCACCTTTGTGCAAGGGTCCTCTTTGCACTGAGTAGAAGCTGCAGCATCCCAGGAAAATCAGTTGGTGCTGCTGGGAGGGGAAGAGGCAGTTGTTTCTCTAAGGAAATGCCTCTGCTGTTACAAGTACTGTGAATTGTTTGGTTGTTCTGTGGCTCCACAGGGTGTCCAGGTGCCCCATCACCTGGATTAGACAGTAGGGGTAGATCAGTTCAGGTTTCTGCAATACTAAATACCCCTTTCTTCAAACAGTAAAGATTTAATGTACTGATTAAGAGTGTTTCACTGTGCTATGAACCCGTAGCATCCTAAATAATGTGTGTTGAAGAGTCCCCTCTAAAGAGCGGGTGCATAGTAGATGTTTAAAACCTCAGCAGTCCAAAGACCCAATCTGTAGAAAACTATCCTCAATGAATAAGCTTGGTGTTTATTTTATTTCAAGGCAAATTGTTAAATTCATATCTTGATCTAAAGTGTGAGAGCAACATGTGTAAGGATACTGATTGTTGTTTCCAATGCACAAAATACTTTCAAAGGAATCAAATGGGAAACTGGGAGCTCTCAGTTGTTAGCCCAGCGCTTCCTGCAGTTTATATGGGAGCAGTTCAGCACAGTTGCCTTGAAGTTGCCATTTTAAAATTTCTCTTAAACCTTCTGCAAATAGCACTAGGTTTGAGGTATTTTAGGCACATTTCTTTCTTGAGAATAAACTGGTTACCATCTCAGCTGGAGATAGAAAACCTGTCAGAAGTCGTGTTTGCTTGTGTCATTGTTCAGCCTGGGCTAGACTGCCGAGAAGCAGAGTGTGTTTGTGTGGGGACACCTCCTTTCTGCAGAGGCAAAACATGTTATAAAGCACAGTGTGTCACCAGTGTGCAATGTAAGGAGTGTGTCATGCTCGCACCTTGGGCACCAGGTAAAACAAAGTTTTAATAAGCTCTCAACTTCTTAGCGTAGTGCAGATGCAAACATCGTGCTTCAGTCTCTACAGCAAATTCAAAGCCTTTAATAGTTGGCCTGATGGCTGAGGAAATCTGTGAATGTATGAGATAGGTTATATATGTGTGTGTATATAATCTTAGAACTGGACTTGGACCAGATTTGTTCTGGTTCCTGCCTTTCCACAGGTCAGTGTCTTGTAAGACAAAATCCTGGGTCAGTGCTACAGACTAAACCCAGCCTTTGTTGGTGTATTACTGGGAGACAGAGGCACGGGTTTGGTCAGTGCTGAGAGCACTGGCCTGTTTCCTCCAGGGTTGTAGGATGGATGCTGGGCACAGCTGCATCCTGCATGCAAGCGTAGGCAGAACACAGTTCCTTCGTGCTCTGAGTTACCACCACCTTTGATGGGGAAATTCTTATACTGGCTCAGAAAGTGCCACACTGAAGCATGGCCTGTTGTATTATTAGTGGTAAAGATGAGGGGTGTCTTGTGACTTATGACAAAATCAAGATCTTTGAAAAGAAAATTTTAACAAGGACAAACCAACTGACACTTGATTATGGGTTTTCTACAAATGAGAGCATTCAGAATTACGCTGCCCTCAGCAGTCAGTGGTTGTTCAGTAATAACACATTAAGTGGATGTCATTGCTGGTCTGATGTGAAGTCGTCCTTGTACGTATCTAAGGGTCGTGTGTCCTCTTGTGTTACACACTCCCACTAAAGTTAGAACTTATTCAACAAACCTACAAAAATGTGCTTGCTGAGTACTGAACTGAATTATAGTATGTGCAGCTTTAAGATAATGTTTTTGTGACCTTTTGCTTTCAATAGTACCATTTTGAGCATCACTACTACTAAAATTCCTCTTTACTTAATTTTTTTCTTTAAGCTTTCCAAGAGCACTTAAGCAGTCTGTGTGGTATTAGTGATAGATGAGTCATGTTAAATTAACTTTTCAGCTCTCAGGGGTAGGAATCTATAATAAGTACATTCAGAACAAAAAGAGGACTTTTTGGATTTGTAAAACATGGCTTGTTGTTGTGTTGGTTTTGTTCTTGATAGTAAGTGCCCCAGCAAGATCACTCTTCTGTGGTTTGTGCTCTAATTGTGAAAGTTTTCAAAAACAATTCTAAGAATTTCTTCTTGTAAAATCAAAAGCTGGTATGCATCCATCTCTATATTGCTTTTCTATTCATATGCTGCAAAGGACTTAACTCTTCTTTTAAGGAATGACTGTCTATTCTAATTATAGCCAAAACATTGCATGTTTATATTGAATTTGTAGAAAAGTCCTATATTCAAATGACAGGAAATAAAAGTGGATGGTAGTGGATCCATTAATGAGAGTGTTCCCTCACTCGATAGTTCTAAATGAGAAACATGCTTTCAATACATAACCTTAGGAGATATTAAGACAAAAGTGTGTTTTGTTTCCCTGTCTGGAGCTGGAGAAAGCAAAACAGTATCAGTTGTTATCTGGTAACTGTGACATGCATGCCTTTAGTTCTCCCAGGCTGGCTGCACTGGAGTTAGCATGGGCAAAAACAACAAAAGGGAAGCAGAGTTTCATTCAGTCATCCATTGAGACGATGACCGCATTATCTGGTTATTAAGATGTAGTAATTTTAAAAATACTTTGAAGGACCTCATTACAGACTTCTTGTCATTATGCAATGCAGATTTTTGAGCTGCTAAAGGCTTCCCTCAACTTACCAAAGCATAGAGGTCTCATTGGACTCCGTGGAGCCACGCCCTGGGTGTCGGTTTCATGCACGTCAGAAAGCCTGTGTGCAATGTCCCCTGACAGGCACAACCTTGCTGAGATCCCACACAGCTTTAGAGGCCTTTGGTAAAGGAAAACTCCAGTCAATTTGCACTACTACAAAGGTGATAATTCCTTGAACACAGAAATTAAATAAAACTGAGAGAATAAATACAGGGGGAAAAATAATTGAAAATTAAAAAAACTACTCCATTCCATGTTCATGACATTTTTAATACTCATCTTGCTAAGATGCAGAACAAGGACTATTGAATTTCCATTCATTAGCAGCCAACAGGATATGAATGAGTATTAACTTCAAACAAAAACTTGATTTATAACAACATCAAGTTGTGCACTTAAAAAAAATAATTACAAATCATTTTTAAAAGGAAGAGTAACAGTGGAAGCAGTAATGAATATAAAACATGACTGATTAGGCTTAAAACATAGCTTCAAGTATTCTATGGTATTTCCTCAGGTATTTGTCTCATCTGTTTGTGCAATACCCATCTTTGCATAGTAAAGAAAAATTGGTTAAACTCCAGCCTTAAGTAATCTGTTTCCTTGAGCATGCACCTATACAGCTGTTAATTTGCCTAGCAGACTTCTCCTTTAGGAGTATCAGATCAAATGAGTAAGATCATGCAGCATACAAGAATGAGCTATACAGTTACCACAGTTTCTTGTCCAGCTGAGTAGGTAAAGAATGGAGCAAATGTAGAGTGGATGAAATGGAGGCAGAGTCAACCTGGTCCTCTTTTGACGACACTTTGCGATGAACAAATCAACACTAAATAGATATGCAGGTCCCAAAGCACAGCAAAGGTGGGATGTAGAAAATCAACATGTACCAAAGGGCAGGTTTTTAACTATCTACTACCACGGGAAACACTTTCAGCCTGTACCTACTCTGAGCTGTGTTGTCACTTGTGTACACACAGGGTAGAAAGCAAATGTGTTCTTCCAAATACACAAAATGGCTGATGAGTGGAGCACAAATTCAGTCAAGAAATTGTAATTCATATGAAATGGCTGGTGTAAATAAAAAAGTTACTCCCAGCACTGAACATATGTACATTGTAGTTGGGGACCACTGTGGTCTGATTTAAAATATCACATCACACACTAACAATGTTGTTTGTGAAATGCTTCTTCAAGGTTTATTACACAGGTAGTTTATGTATATCCAGTTGATTTTACTTATTTTAATTTTTGGTAGCTGCTAGTGTTTCTGTTTTGGGTTATGCTTGCTTTGGAAGCAGAACCCTAACAAAGTTGGATGTTCCAAACCAAAGCATGTGTTTAGAGACCATAACACAGTTGCAAATATTTTTGGTTTGCCATCAAAGGATTGTCACTAACTTAGTTCTGCTTGAAATTGGGCAGGAATTTTTCTGAATAAGATTTGTAATTCATATTCATGTCAACTACCTGTGTGTAGCACCTTTAACTCATAATGCAGTAAGTGCTAATGTGATCATGTTAAAGCTGATTAAAAATATTTAATAATAACTGTCAAGCAAAACAATATATTGTAGCTCTCTTGTGAGACTGTTGAATTGAACATTATCATAGTAAGAAAAATAACTGAAATTATGTTTTCAAAATACTGGGAAATCTGCAGCATTTTCCTAATGTTTTGGCTCTTAAAGCTTACTTGGGAAATGGATTTCCACTGAACAAAGATGGAGTAAGTAGTGTAACTGGGCTTCTGTTGTTACTAATATCCAACATTCAAATTAAATCCAAAATTGCAAAAGTCTTTACTGCATCTGATAATCAGAATTAATTAAATCTTCAGGTCACTTCACTTACACAAACTAAATTACCTAAGTTTTAAGTCAAGATGAAAAGTATGAGCCAGACTGTCCAGCTCCATACTTTTAGGGAGGCCTAAACTAGACACCTTCCCATGGTTTTCCCAAGGCAGATGCAGCCTGGTTCCCAGGGGCATGGTACTGCTGCCCAGGACTGCTCTGCAAAAATCTGTTTGTACACAAGGTGTATCTAAAAATAATTCCAACAAACAACCCCCTGAAACTACATGGCATTTTGTACATGTTGTGATGGTAACTGGCCATCAGTAGCCAAGAGTCAAAGTATTAATCTTACGTTAAACTTTGAAAAGTGAGATGCATCAAAGAGATACAGGGAGTGAGTTAGAAATGTCAGTCACCTTTGCACGTTGCTTTGAGTGGATGGGCAGAAGGCAAGAGAAGGACATTCCAAGCTTTTAACATTTTGTGAGTACTTTAAGGCTTATTTAAGTTTTTATTTTACAGGATCTAGACAGGAAAAAAACTAGCTATATTTAAAAAAAAGAAAAAGCTTGGCACTTCTGTGATTAGCTTGAGAGGGTGTTACTTATCTTATACTACAGTATGGGAAAGTCTGTATAATAGCCAAAAGAAGTAATCCAGACTTATAGTCAATACATAGATATGCATTTATACATTTTAATTGTTTTTGGTTTCAAGCATACAAACTTTAGATCACATCTGTTTGGTGTCAGAACTCCCTGCATCTGCATGCTATTATCTGCCTTTTTGAGCAAGCCCAGAACATCTGCTGTACAACATGCTACAGAAAAAAAGGGGAAGAAAAAAAACCCAAAACCAAACCCAACATCAAAAATAGATTTACATAAAGAATAGAACCTTTTTATATGGAAATTCTTTTCTCTCATATATATATATTTATATATAATCTGTGAAAATGATACATCAAAATCTTATTTCCATATTTACACTTTTTCTTTCTTGGAAAAATTCCATCCATCATTCACTAGCTTCCATACCTAACAGACTCCTGACCTAGGAGACCAAAACAAGGTGGACAGCGAGCTCATGGAGCAGGGAACCCTCAGGTCCAGCAGCAGAATGCACTGCCTGGCTGGAAAAGCTATAGAAGCCTGGCACTGGCTTCCCCATGGTTTGTATTTATTGGGCTGCAGATTCTGCTTGGGGTCAGCTTGCTAACTTGGTTGTTTGTATGTGAGCCATGCAGGTTACCCTTTCAAAATTAGCTCCTCATGCCACTGGAGTTTGATAAGAAAAAGGAAGTCATGCGAACGCAAGTGAAGTTAGAGTGCCAGCAGGCTGGGAAAAGAATCTTCTGCTATTCCATTGTTTTGGAACAGTTCTCTTATTGCACTTGGTCTGTGTGTCTCCTTTGTTTGAGAAAAGGAAAAAAACACCTGATTTTGAAACAGTTTGCTTGTAACACTTGTCAGTTAATGTTAACAAGAGAAAGGTGAATAGAGGAAGTATTTCCAACTTATCTCCAGAAAGGACAGTGTTCTACCAACTCAAATCACAACATCCCAACATTGTGTTTTATAGTTACTGTTTCTCATGTTCTTCCTTATAGATTTAGTTCCTGTGCAGCTACAGCAAAGACATTGTACCCAAAATCCAGTAGTGCAAGAAGCAGCTTTTTGAATGGCATTTCTTCAGATAGGGCCTTGTTGAGTTGGATCGAACCTTCGTTTTTTGACATTTCTTCCAGGTTGCATCAAAAGGAGATGAAAACAGAAAAATGCAAGACATTAGTTAGATATAACAGGAACAAAGCCATTGCTAAGGTCATAGTAAAGTAAAAGGCTCACATTGAGACTGTTTAACCAATAACATTTACAAGGGCTAACTATTTAAGGAATTTGGTTGCATGCTTTCTGTAGCATAATATCAAGTACTGGTTTCCTTATGCAGTTTCAAGATCATGCTGGCATATAGAATTCAGTTATTTCTGTAGTACTTTAAGTGGTGCTCTAAATTTGTAGAAACTTTCAGCTCCCAGTACCACATGTCTCCACTAGGCCAGGAATGCATGTGTACAACTAAAGAGAATGAGTCATAAGTGTCAGGACTGGAAATAGCCTGTGGAGACTTGAGTTTTCAGAGCAAGTGCCCATCTCTTGCTACACCAGAATTTAGTTTACGTAATCCAGTGTGACAGAAAAGTGAGCGCCTCTGTGAGCTCTTACCACACTATTGACCATAAGCAAATGTTAGTAAGGTGAAAAAGAAGAGACATTGCATTCGAAGGAGACTGGACAGTTTTGTAAATTGTGTGATTAGAATTGAATGTTAACAGTGGACAGCAAGCTGGTGATATCCAATCTCCTGCGATGTTGATGTCCTATGTCAAACAGCAAGACATCAGGAAGCAATAACAAAAGTTGGGTGCAACCTCCCCAGTATCTGGCTTTATGTGGGGCATCAAGCAAGGGGCTCATGCATTTAGTTTTAACGTTGGGCATACACACCACTACCACCACCAAACCAACATGCAAAAAATACAGAACAGGAATTCATAAATTCCCTAAAGATACAGACCAACCCCTAGATTTTCTGTGGCCCTGCCAACCACTACCACTGCTACAATATTTATAAACAGTCTATACACAAAGTTAATCTGGTGGTTTAATAGACTAATGGATGTATGCAAAGCCACCTTCTTTTTGAGAAGGCTTTGAGAGGCAATCCTTTGCTTTATTTTTTCCTTGGACACCTGTGCCTAGATTTTTGCAAGACAAATGCTTAAGAATTTTGGGTTTCTGAAAGAAGACAACTGCATTCATCTTTCAGTCCCTCCAGGAGTACTATAATAATGCTCCTTTTGAATGAGGCTGACATTACTTAAGTATCTCAATCCCTGCTCCTCTGTGCTACAGGTAAATTTGGGACAACCAAATTATTTTTCAGGCCAACTTGCTGACCTGCATGCTAGGAAGTATGACTATAGTAGAACTTGGTTGAATGTGAGCTAAAGGCTGCTGCACAGCTGTCTGCCCTGCCAGTTTCTAGGGGAAAAGAACATGTCTGCTTCTCTTCCCCCCTTCCCCCTTTTAAATACTGTCTCACATACCTGAATTCAAGCAATACCCCCTCACACCTGATTAGCCAGTGCTTTTAAATCAACAACATAGGTGAAAAATCCAGATGATGTAATTTGTCCTCCTACTCTATGGAAAGTACCATATTTCAGTTTGCTTGAAGAGGACATCATTAAAACAGACACTGAATTACATTGTTACCTGAACTTGTTTTAATTAAAGAAATGGACTTTATAAGTCTTAGAACAAGGTACAGAGGGCAGATGCTGTGCTAACTTCCCAGTACAAAACTCTTTTGACTTTTATACTATCAATTTTTTTCTAACCTGATCTCCACTAGTGCAGCATTCTCCAGCAGAAACCTTACCATGCATTCCGTGATCTGTCCAAACCATATATTTACTCATTTCCTAGTTCTATTCAGCAGAAATACAGACTTTGAGGAACAAGATACTGACCAAACCACTGCCTTTCTTTACTTAGAGTATTCTGCTAACAATGTTGCATGAGAAAGAAACATGTGAAGAACTAAAATAGGAGCCTGAAATACATAACATGAGGTAAAGTGTCAATAAGGGAACATAGTATAAAGCTTTAACAAGAACCTGCCATGTCTCTGCTGTGATTGTAGCACCTCAGGGTAGGCAGCCAGGTGTTACCCTGCAGGAATCCAAATTCTATTCTGATTCTCTGACTTGTTTTAACAACTTCATCCTGAATTATCAACCATTATAGTACTAAAATGAAGACAGCATTAGTTACTTAATCTGGCAAATAGAACAAGCTTTTCTCTTCCCCAAGAAAATCGCAATAAAAGGAAGCTAGGTGAGTACCAGGTCCTGGGTATTTGCACCTCTTTATAGCTACATGTTATAGTACTACAGTGTTCCTTCTGGTAAGCTTCAGGTAAAAGATAAGGTGGGGCAGAAGAGTCCTCTGTGGGAGGACACACAGGACAATGCTGCTGCTTCCTAGTTCTTTGATGTGGAATATCTTAGAACATAAGCTTATTTTTTGCATTTAAAGTTTTAATGCCTCTTTAAATAATGAAGGTCAGCCTTTCTGTCTGTAATCCAACCAGGAGAAGGGTCTCTAACACAAAGAAAGTTATAGGTGATTCTGAATCAAAAAAGCACACCATGCTACAACACATCACTGCCTCTCTAAAGTGGTCATCTTTACAAACAAAAAATATTTCAGAAAAGAAAAACTAGTTTCAAAAAAGGCTGGATGTATCCAAGAAATACCTTACAATCTGCTTCTTTTTTTTAATGTAGTTAACTGGGAATGTGATCACAGAGTACATTACTTGTAAATGTGTGCCTTTGTGACCGCATAAAATACAAAGCTTTATTTAAGTATTTAAAGATTGATCCAAACCCAGTACTTTAACCACTTGAACTAGCTAATGTTTTCATAGGCATTTCTAAAGCATGGTTCAAATGTTGAAGAGCTTAAGCAAATGAACTCTTGCTACAAAACTGATTCAAATTAACAAAATGAGGGACTAAAATTAGCAGCTTAAAATAAGACACTGACTTTCCATTTATTCTAGCAGTTTGGAAAAAAAGTGAAAAAATACCTCATGTTTCATTCTAATGCTGGTATTTGTGTAGTGATGATTGTATTTTGGTCCATGATTCATGCTTGATGGAAGTGCTGGTAAGGCACCAAAACTTCTTTCTTCACAATGTTGCCACCAGCATTCCTCTGCCTTATCCTGTGGAAATCTTTAGGGTCTAAATGCAACTGCATGGACCAGTTAAACCTTGGCATCTGTTATAGCTGGGTAAGTCTTTGCTTCCTCCATTAATCTCCTATTAAAGGAACAGAAAACCCTGCAGCTCTTCAGCTAAGAACAATTGCTGGAAATTGATTGTAGGCACAATTCTATCTGCTGCTTTTGCATTCTGCTATAACAAGAAGCAGCTTTTCATGTGCATTGCCCCATCACTTTTACTAGCACTGCTTGTAGGCATTGTTGTTTTGTTACCAAAATTGCTTTAATGCTCTTAAAGTCAGTAACAAAAGCATTCATTGACTTATATTACTGCAGTAACATAGCAAAAGTGAGTGAATATATGCTAGAAAGAAAATGTGTAGGCCTCTGAGCTACTCTAATGGTAGAAATGTCTGTCCTTCCTCTACTAAACACTGTACATTGAAACTTGCAGACTTGCTACACCAAAATGAGCTTCACACTTCACAAATGCTGTACTTCTGTACATTACCTGGCAGAGTTCAGGTAGGAATATGAAAGACTTCCTTATTGCTGTCTAAACATCAACAGTTTAAAAAGTACTATGCAAGACTCATCTGAAGTAAACTCTACTTAACAAGGTTTCCACCCACAGCTTTTAACTCTAAGCCATATAATGTAATATATGTAATATAGGTCTACCCCCCCCCCTTAAAGTGTCAGTCAACTTCTTTCTTTCCTATTCTGTCCATACATTAACTTGATTAGAAAAATTAACCTTATATTCACTCTTGCAACTGGATGGGGTTTTTTTGATGTGTTTTTACTTTGTTTCTCCAAACTTGCATCAAACCTTCTTTTACACTTCCCCTCCAACCCCCACCCCCCACCTCAGTTCATGAACAAAGTTTGCTTAGTTGCAGCTTACGTTTGATATGGACTTGACACCACAGTACCGTATGTTCATATGAACATCTGATAACCTGTGAAACAGAAATCACAGCTCCCAGTTTGTAAAGCATTAGCTACCTTCTCTCATATTTGCAGACTAAACATAGCACTTGCTTTAAAAGGAAAAGTTAAAATCCCTCTTTATTATCCTCATCTGTCTGTCCAGATCTATCTGAAGCTGAGTATCAGGGGGTCTATATATGCTAGCCCTCTTTAATGTACAAGCTGAAAAGCCTTTTCAATTCCCCTCTGACCCCCAGAAGAAACATGCACTTCAAGCTGTGAGCTAGGCCAGGCCAGTGTATTTGAGGTTCTGCTACAGAATAAAGAGTTGTATCTTGCTCCTGTGAGAATAAGAGCTACAGGAGGCATTTCCAATAGAGATTGTCTATAGGGATAACAAACTTCTCCATTTGCACAAATGCCACCAGGATGCAAAGCTGAACACTGGTGAGAGCAGTTTGAGAGGTGTGGAACACAAAGAAGAAATAATGAATTACATACTGTCTTGTTTCAGAGAGGGAGGGATCCTTTGCTGGTCTGTGTTCATGCAAGGCGGAGCTGTGTCCGCAGCCAGCCCGCTGGCACAGCGTTGGGCAGGGGCTGCAGCATCGGTGCACAACAGCAACGGTGGGCCAGGCACAAGAGGGCTTGAAAAGACTCAGAGGAAGAATGTGACCAAAGTTTTTTTCTATTTTAATGACATATATTATGTTTTGAACAAACCACCTTGTGCAATACAAATGTATTATCTAGGGGTGAGCACCTGGTTTCTGCGAAGTCTATGAATAGCAGACATATTTCTCTTACAGGAGAAAACTCATCCAAAAGTAGAAGCTGACATTTATTTTTTCCAACAAAATTTAGCTTAGTTAATTCCCATGGGAACTTCCACTACCCCTGTTTTTAACTGCATTGTTGTTCTCATTAACCTAAAAAATTTAATAGCAATGTTAATACAGAAAATTTGGCTGTATTTTTTAAAAAAGCTAATTGCAGTGAAGTGCAGGGGAAAAAACCAACCCAGATCTGCAACTTACTGAAATCTTACTGTGTGGTTTATATGCTGTATTTACATTAAAAGACAACCACATACTAAATTATTTTATGGTTTACAAATATGGAAAATCCAGGCATATGAGATACAATGCAAAAGATACAGGACTAGTTTGCTTAGAGCTGCCCTGTAGTAACAAATACTGGAGGCTGACCTAGCAGGGCTGAAAGAGATTTTGAAGTATTTTGCTTCTTTGTGCATGTTTAGTTAAGGCCAGCTGAAACTTCAAAAATATAACAGTTTGGAAACAGAAGTAAACATTTTCAGGTGACTTTTGAAAATGAATTACCAGAAAAATACAACCTGATCATTAGATTCTACTTTGATAGTGGCTTTTAATCAAGTGGGGATTAATTTCTCAATTGAGACACAAAATATGAATAGAGGCCATAGAAAATTTTCTTTACATTATTTATAAAACCCTTGCAGAATTATGGCTTATTGTTTTATCATGGCTTAATCTCAATTCAAGTTATTGAAAAGAAATAGCACCTTGAAATGCCATGAAGGATTACCTGTGCTTAATACTTCCATGATATATAAGGTTATAAACATCGATTCTGAAGTGAGATCCTTTTTACCAAATCTGGGCCGTGCATGGAGGTAGACTGGACACTACAAAAAAGACAAAAATTAAATATCTTTGTACAAGATGCTCTCTTTGCTTCAAGAGTCAAGCAGAATGACTAATATGCTACTCTTCATAGTTATAAAACACACTGAACTAGAATTGGGAGAGAAATGTTTTTATCTTTCAGGAAATAGCTCAGGATTTCAAAATGTTCTCTCTAAACCTAATTTGTTTTTAAAAAAATTGTGCATTGAGAATAAAAAAATACAGTAACCACAAACAAGTTAGCTCTGGTACTTTGACTCAACTGTGTCAACACATTTGTTGCTGAAAACTACTCTGTTACTGCCACTACTGGCTATTTACATGACATCTTCAATTATGAAAAAGCTGAGCAGTTTGAAAGTACTACAACAGTCAAAGGAAACACTCCTCAGGACATGTATCTTTTGGGGTTTTTTAGCCATTGTAGTCAGCTTCTGACTACACTAGTAACTGGAGATGAAAAACAGACCTTGCTCCCTAAATCTTAGGTGAATTAAGGAAAATTAAATTAATTATTTTATTGTTGTTCAACTTTGCACCCTGATACCATCTGCTACTTTCAAATCCATTTCCTCCTCTTATTCAGTGCATGTGTAATTTTTTTCCCTTGTTTAAAGCAATTTGTCAGCATTTGGGGGAGAGGGTTAATTGGGACTCTTGTAGCAGGAACTCAAAATTTAGTGATGTAAGCAAGAAATAGAAATGCCAGAGCCACCGAAGAGAAGACATGCGGCATTGCTTACTTAAAGCCCCATCCTGTCCCCCCAAGGACAATAGCTGCTACCAGGATGGCACCAGCGATGGAGCCTATTATAAGATTGGTGGCACTAGGACCTGTGATAAAGGATTATGGTAAGACAGACATAAGAACCAACGACTTCATTCACGTTATGTAAAGCATCTGAAGGGTAGTCAAACAATTCAAGGAATATAGACAGCACACAAGGTGATGCCTCTAGATAACCTCAAAAAGCCCAACTTAACTTACTTTTCTTTAACAATAGGAATGAACAAAGCTGTTGGTCTCTGCATTGTGCTATGCTGACTCCCACTAGAGATAAAAATCTAGTATTAGACAGTGAATTCCATTGTAACTTACTCCATTATCTGGTGAATGAAGAGTCAGCTGAGGACACTAAAGATATTTGTGAGTAATCCCTTAATTTAAAGGAAAAAGTATGAATGCTGTATGTTTTAAGACTACAGCAAATGAGAAAGGAAAAGAAAAATAAATCAAAAAGCCCTGTCTTTTTTTCATGGAGCTCCTGAAAGGTGTAGATAGTTTAATTTGAGCTGAGGGCATCTACTGCCACTTGCTAATCATAGTCCAGACTCCCTACAGTTACATCAATGCTAAATTTACAAACAATTGTTTGACAAAAGCAAAGTATTATATAATAGGGAACAGAAGTTGAAATAAAAGCTGTATTCCCACTAAGCTTTACAAACATCAAAGCATCTCTTCATGATCCTCAAGAAGCTACTGAACAACAAAGTGGGGAAGGGTGGAGCAGGAAAAAAGAGCAACAAAAAGAAGCAGCACAAAATATGTTTGTGCAATTTTCTGAAGAGGGCAAGAGAACACCTAAATAAGATATTAATAATTGACCCTTAAGTGCTCTATTTACACAGGACAGAGGAAAACTGGCAATAGGCTTGAGTAACATTTTAATTGTTCTGTACAAAACCTTCCTATTGCTCAGTCTTTGATGTAAAGCTAATTGCATCTGAACTCAAGGCAAAATGAAAACAGCTCAACAGTTCTGCATGTTGTACACTTACTGTTTAAACATTTACATTTTCAAGAACAGCCTTCAGAAACAGCTCTTACCTCCTATCCCAGTCTCCCCAAACCAACACTCCTTATGCAGCAATTGAAATTTTCCTAATTAATTGTTCTGAAACTGAGTTTGGAAACCTGTCAGACAGCTAACATAAGGAAGAAAGAGGAGCAGCCAGAGATCAGCAAAGAAAGAGCAAGGGCAGCTGCAATGACTGAAAGTTTTAAGCTGTTAGGTCAGCATCACCAAACCTTCTGTCCAGTCCCATACACTACAATAAGCACATGCCCTAAGTTTTAAAATTTACTGCAGCAACCTAACTTCATTGCATCCATTACACCTTTCCCGCATCAGTGCTCCTGGAGATCTGATTAGCCAAAAGAAAAGCAAGTCTTAAAAGTTGCTTCCTGCAGTTCCTACACAAAAGAGTGTTCAGGAATAGGAACAAAATACTTGAGCTGAAAAGAAATACAGTGAGCTTTGCAGACAAGCAGTGCACAGATTTGACAGTGAAAATCAAAAGGTAATTTTTCACAATTTAGAAGGATGTATCTTATTTGGACTTACCTTTAACGTCACACCTGGCTCAAATCAACAGAAGTGAGCATGGTGGAGGGTAAATGCCATTCCAGAGGCATTATAGTCCCAACTAAGGCTTGCTTGCAACAGCAGTGTAATGAGCCTAATGAGCTACTGTGTCTGAGATCTATGGTTTACACTGGGTTTTATCAAATGATTTAACCCAAAAAAAGACTGAAAACACAGCAAGTAATTTATCTGTAATAAATTTTTAGAAGCCTTAAAAATTCTAAAGCCAATTTCTTTCTAGCCATAGAATGCTATCTTCCCACAAAAGAGGTACAAAGATTAACTGATAGTAACATAGTCATAACTTAGATAAAGAAGAGCCAAATGACCACTTTTTACATCCTGCTTCTCACTATGTTCCCTGGTTGTTAAATATCAACAGGTGGGGAAGGAGAGGGTGTGTATCCATTTCATCCATTCACTAAACAGCAGTTTGTTCTTTCAATACAGAAAATTAATAGTGGTTTTATTTACTATAAATATGGAAGAATTTGATAAAAATTTAAACAGAAGATGATAATATGCAAAACAATCAGGTTCAGTTAATAGAAAAGCATAAAAAACCCAGTCTGGTAGAATAGGTATGATGACTAAAACAGCAACCACTTGTTTAGGAGAATGGAGTCCTCCAACTACTCAATTCCAGTTTTGAAATACAGAGATTTAAGAAGATCGCTGGCAAGTAGTTTTAAGACCACAACAGACTGTGCACGTAAAAGCATTTGCAATGGGACTACCTTTACAAGTTATACCTTACCTTAGGGATCTATGCCTTATGTTTTATTAAGCATTATCAAAGAAACTGTATTATTAATAAACCAGAATTTTTCTACTGGTAAAGTGACATTTGTAAAGAAAAGTATAAATCCCTAAATTTTGGCTCAGTAAGTCTCTCCAGTCACTGAACTCAGATGCTTGACAGGAAACCAGACAGACAAGGAAGTTTTTAATAACCCCCATACTGTGGGGTTATTTTCCATCCAGACTATCACAAGATGCAACACTTTGGCATATTTGTTCTTTCCACCATACTACTGCTATAACCCACAGACACAGATTTATCAGGAGGAAGCTTCTGCACACCACCTGGCACACCACCTTTTCCTGCAAGGCACTATCTGCTCTGGCATGGCTATCATACCATCCTTGGCCATCTTTTAGGACCCCAATACAAATCCTACTGAAGGTGTTAAAAACAATCACACCTATAATTTCATTAGACTTCAGACAATTCCCTAAATCTTCACCATCATCAGATAGATTCCACAAGAATTAATACACACTGCTTTAAAACAAAAGTTTACAATTTGCAAGTGGAGTGGCGAGGAAGAAGGGCAGGACATGGCACCAGGCTGTGATTTATGAACACGCCCTCACCTGCAGCCACTGATGGTAACAGCCACCAGGGCCTGAAGGGCATTAGGAAAAGACTTGCATTTCGATGTGCTTTCTATAAACCAAACAACAAAATGTAACATTGGCTTGCCTTGAATATATATTTGTACCTGAAGGAACCAGAGAACAGAGAAAGACTGACATGATGCAGGAAAGAAGAATGGATAGAAACACAAAGAATGAGTCAGGTAGTGAGTGATAAGAGCAGAGGAAAGAAAGTATTAGTGTGGAAGCATACAGGAGCAAGAACAAATGGCCAGGGATGTTGGTCAGAACTGAGTGTCTTGAGACAGCAGGTAAGGGGAGAGAAAAACAGATGGGTACAAGGCAGAATGTAAGCAAAAGGCAAGTGGTCCTCAACCTGTAGGTAAATTTTCTGCTGCCAAATCTGTGTCCCAAACCTCTACAACCTTCACAGTCCTCAGTTTTTAGCAAAGACCTGAAAATTCACCAGTAAAATACAAATCTGACCTTTCTCAAGCAAATGATCTATTACCTTCTTCCTTCTATTTGTTTGCTACTAGTTGCCCTCTGTGAAGACAAAGGTCTCTACTCTTCTGAGAATGAGATCAGTTGCACGTACCAGACAGGTTCCCAGGGCTGTGAACTCAGACACACAGAACGCTGCCTTAACAGACCAGAACTGTACATGGATCCCTTTTCACACAACCTGATTAGAAATCAGACTGTCCTGTTACAAGTCCCCCTTCAGAGAGGTGACACTGCCACATGACAGATGTAATATATAGTCCCAGAAACATGGTGAAGTTGGAAATCTCAGAGGAGCAAGGTAACCATAATTTAAGCTGTAGTTTGCACAATGAATGCAGAATGAAGACAGCTCTTACATACATAAACAAAATTGATACAAATCATAGCCTTTTGTTAAAATGGAGGTAGTGGGATAACACTTAAGATTACAGTTTCCTAAAACTATGAAAAGACAACAAAAATTGCTCATACATCTTCTCTATAAGTGAATATTATACTTCAGCACCGTGCTGTCTTAGGGTAACAGAATCCTAGCAACAGAACATTCAGAAGCTTTACTGTAAAACTAGCTGTCTGTATGACTATCAGTTTTCATCTGCCTAGCTTGATCATTAGACTGAAAACCCCACAGACTGTAATAAACAATTTAAGCATTTTATGAAATAGTCCACATTACTCAGTCTACTTTGCAAAATAATCACAAAATTCCATTTTTTTTTCTGCATTATTTTTGTAATTTGGTGTAATGGAAACATTTAGACACTTAATTTTATGGTGACAATGTAAAAATTCACAAACCTATTGTTTTATGCCCCACATTATCCCAGACAGGAGAAGGTTCAACACTGCATGAGCAAACCACATGACACAGACACAGTCAAGTCACAGGACAAATACGGTCACCACATGACAAAGCTAACAGAGTCATACACAGGGCTCAGGTGCATACGGTTACCTCACACACTAGGCACCAAACATAAAACTCAAACTAAGAAAAATGCTTACTCTATTCCCCACCCTGTGCCTCCAAAAATCACCCCCAAGGCCAGAATGGTCCCTGCCACTGCACCTATTAGCCTGTTAGCAGCCATGCTCACTGTGCGGAGGGAAAAGGGAAGATTTTTTAAGGAAATTATCACATATGTCTGAAATGAAAACATGAAATAATTCCTCAAAGGAATACTATATGCTATAATCCACTGTTGGATAAACAATTCAAATCGTCTCACAAACCTTTATTTACCAAATACCGTAGCTTGAAAAATTCTGAAGTGAGCTCTATTTGGTTTTCTTTGAATGTTTGCAAGTATTTCAATGAGAAGTCTTCCTGCAAATGAAGGACTATTCCTTTTAGCTTGTGATTCTCTTATTTACTTACACAGGGAGCATCCTCAATCTACTGCTTATTTATAACAGCCAAGATGTAAATAAATCACCAATAGGAAAACTCCCTTTTGATCACCAGAAACTTACTGTATCCATAATATAACTAAGCAAATGAAAACTGTTTGGAAACAGTTCCACCACAGGAAAAAAAAAAAGGCAAATAACATCCCACAACTTTGAAATTCATTCCTTTACTAGTTAGTAATATTTTCTTTTGTTACTGCATTTATCAATAGGACTCTCTATTTATCAGTATGACCTAAAGACAGATAACACCTTTTAAAACCAAAAACCTACCCTAGAAATATGCTTCAGGTAACACCCTGGAAATGTTGATATGTTCAGATAGCCTCTCAAGACATTTTAAGGGAACTCCTTTGAGAAAAAAACATCTGTACATTTCCTATGTTAGAGATTAAAAATTTTATGGATTCATTGAGTCACAATAGACCACAAGCAAGAAGTTGAATTCTCTGTCCAGTGGGAATTTTTGCAAGGGGAAAAAAACCCCAAACTTTATAGACTTCACACTGAACGAAGTCTGTTTTGAAATGCTTTGGTAATCTTTTTCCAGTTTCATAAACATACACACACAAACACACACACACTTGAGACATAGGTTTTATATTAAAATAAACAAACACTGCTCCACTAGTCAAATAAAAGCCTAATTCTGCAAATTAATGTCAAAGGAAGAATGTGCACATGGAGTCCCACTGATTTCAAAACTACCTAGCCAGTACTCTAAAGTAATTCAAAGTTTCTGCAGTAACCAAAACTAACAGCAAGAACTCTTTGTCTTCCCCAAACTGCTAAATGCCGTGTACATCTGCTAGTACAGGATACAGTAGGTTGCTGAGTTGAGAGTAATTCAAGAATCATGTATTAATAGCAACGTAATTAAGGACCACCAATTTTTTTAAACGTGAAATAGAGAAGGGAGCCAAAAAGCAATTGATGGATGATGGAAAAATCTGAAAAGTGCAGCAGGAGTAGTAGCCAATTGTCAGTTATCATAACAATATATAAATAAATAGCAATACTTTCTAACAATACATGTTTTAATTGTAGTAAGAAAAATGCTTGAATTTCTGGTGTGAAAAATCTTAAATCTTAAACCTCTTAAGTTTTAATTTTCACATCATGAGTACTTAATTTCTGAAATGTAACAAAATTCAAACTTACAGCTAAGGAAAATCAAATATTTTGGTTTCTGTCTCAGACTTGTAAAATGGCATATGACATAGGGAGTAATAAGGGGAAAAAAGTGAATGGAAACTACTTGACTATGTTGGATCTTTACACCAGAGAAAAGTACTCCTGTATTCTGAAATCTTCTCATAAAGGAATTCCTCTATAAGCATGCAGAAAGACATCAGAGTAGCTGTGTTAGTGTTCAGGCTCCTAAATTCATTTCTAGGGGATTCAGCATCAATAAATTACTGTAACAACATAAGAAAAATAATCCATCTTTTGAGATCATTGAGCTGCCTTGTACAAAAACAGAGTCTGCCTTTTTGAGGAGGAATCCATTGAAAATGCAGTCTAAAGTTTGTCTGTCCCTACTCACAGAAATGTATGTACATACTAATCATTTAAGGCTTTTGGCCAATATATTTCAGCATCGGTGTATTAATTTTCACACAGGTATTTCCATTTTGAACTATATGTGTTAATCTGGTTTACAAAAGTGTAACCAAGATAAGTGCATCTTCGGTGTTGCCCTTCCTACAGAGGTGGGAATTACTCCTTACCTACAGGATCTGGAAATTAGGAAAATAAAATTCGTGTATTCTCAATGTCACAGCTGTAAATACTGCTCTTCTCATCCACACACAGAGAACTGAACAGCTTTATGGTGCTTGTCTCCATAGTTTTGGGGGTTTTTTTAAGACTCTGTAAGCAGCATTCCACAGTCAGGAAGGTTTTTGGGGGAAATGGACTGACAAGTAGCTGTGTAAGGCAGGGTAAAAAACAGGCAGCTCTACACTGAACAGTGGTGGGATTAGGAGTCCAGGAAGAACCTGTACAGTCTGGTGTTGGACAATGCCCTGATGGCAGGTACAACATTACAAAACCAGACAGCAAAATCCAAAGACACTCTTTGGCAGAGAAGCCACGGAGAATCTTAAGTGCTTTTCTTCCTCTTTGAAAAACTTTTTTGATCAATTGTTTCCTCAATACCTCCTGTCTTTGTATTTATACTTCATACATAGTTGAAATACCTACTAAGTATCTAAGAATAAGCAGCAATGATTGGAAGAATAATTTAAGTTCTTAAAATCTTAATTTTTTCCTTTTATCTTTCATTGAAATCTGATTTCACCAGGGACATTCCACTTTTCCCTTTTCTTATGCCACAGCCTCTGAGTTAGCTGAGAATAGCTAAGGAAACTGGAAACCTCTAGTAAAACATAAATACTCAATTATCATAAAAGTAATAAGAGCCACACTTAGTCAGATTGCACTCATAAAGAAAATGATCATGAAAAAAATAGAGAAGAAGGGATGAAGGAAAAAACATTACCTGTTGAAATCTTCCCCAAATTTATGTTAGAAAAATAAAAGTTTCAGCAATTCTCAAGGTAAAAAAACCTACTTCATCTCTATGAAGCAGAATTTTACTGTCTGGGTCAAATACAGCTGTACAATACTATTCTCTTTTATATGCTAATTCTACTACCATGTATGAATGGAAAAATGTCATAAATACTTGACAGAACATCAAAACTGAAACAAAACACAAACCCTTGGGTCCTTCCTCCTTCTTGCCACCAGTATCCCTGACAGGATCATCAATGCTGCAGTCTGTCCCAGCCCAAGAGAAATTACAAATGCAAGTGGCTTCATTACTACAAACCTGGAAAAGAAAATAAGTGATAGCAGTTAGGCTTTAACTAAATTTTTAAAGTTTATTTAACATGTAATTGTATATTTAATTGTAACAGTAGCACTGAGTGTTTGGAATTATATAACATATCAATAACCTGAAAGTCTGCTTTAACCCTCTTAATACACACAGATGCTAGAAAAAGAATTAGTTCTATCACCACTTGCACTACAACCTGCACAGAATGTAAAAAATAACAGAAATTCTCATCCAAAACCCCACGAACCCCTGTCTAGGCTAGATAGATCTTCACTAACCAATCCTGTAGATTTTGAGCTTGGATGCCCTGAAGGAATACAAGCATTTCCGTTCGAAAATGTTCAAGACATGGTTGCACTTTACAACCTCTCATTTACAGCTTGCTCCCATGTAGAACAAAATCAATATATTGTCATTGGTTTTGTTGGCATTTTTCCTAAGCAGCAACGAAGAGTGCTTGCTCATCTTCTACAAGAGAAGTAACAGTTCTTCCTAAGTTTACATTTAGTTGAAGGACCTCTAAAAAGGACTTCGGACTCTAAAATTGACAATACATTTATCAGACACAGGAAAACCTATCCAATTGCCAAAACCTAAACTATCAAATCAATAGTGAGAGTTAATAGCTATAAAACTTTCCATATGAAAAAGAACATGGAATGGTGTTGCTAGGAGAGGTTACTACAGAAAAAAGCATTACGTGAGAAACAGACATAAAACCAAGAACGAAGTTTTGATTATAGGACTAGAAGTGAAGTCCATCATTGGACAAACAGCTAAAAGTATCTTTTGGACATTGAACTTAATGTGAAAAAAACTCCAGAACAAAACCTACACACTAACAATTATAAGTAAGTAGCACATGTGATTTTTTTAATTAAACTTTTATCACACTGCTTCTTAAAGTACTCACTGAAGAATCTGAGCCAAGAAGCTGAAGATAAATAAATCTTAAGGCAGGTTTGGTCAACTGAAATACCCTTTTAAAATTAGGAACTGTAATAATCCAAAACAAAACAGGTAAGATAGTTCACTCACCCTTCATGCCACTCTCAAAAAGGTCCAAGATGACTTCTAGATCTCCTAGATACTTTACTTCCCAATTTTAAAACTTTTCTTCTTGAATTTGAACCTAACCCTCTTTTTTGAAACACTCAATTTCATATTCAATTACAGACAACAAGAAATAAAACCCCACCTTCTTATATAAAGTCTAGCCCTTGAGGCAAGTACTTGTCCCACTGAATCCCACAGTGGAAAGGTTTTATTGGTATTTAGAACAGTGAATGGTTCATCAAAACATACCCAAGATCTCAGACAAATGGAGTTATGGGTAGAGTAACAGAATATAATGTGCCTGAATGTAAAATGATACATTTTGGATCTGTTCAAGAAGAATGTATCCTCTTTGTTGAGGACCCACAGTTTGGAATCTATGAACACAGGACCAGCTTTATAAAGGTGGTAGTATGCAGGAAAAAGTTTAACTAAAGATGGCAAGTAGCTTGAAATATGGATACTACATTACAGAACTCTTTACAATAATTAATGTCAAAGTTCTTTCTTGCTAGTAACAAAGCCAACACTTCAGATATAATTGCAGAGCTAGTTTGACAACTTGGCTTTCTAAAATCTGTGCTTCACAAAATGGCAGTCTTCCCCTGAATCTAACACTTCTGCTTTCAGCTCAACAGGTCTTGGGAACACTTTCAGGTTGAGAACTGCCCAGGGTGCAGTAGGATCAGGTACAGCAGAGAGCTGGGGAAGCTGAGCCCCTCACTCCCAGTACAGACTCACCCCATGACCAGAACAGACTTTTCCATTAGAACCAATGGGACAGCTGCTTATGTTCAAGGACTGAATTGGCAGGCACTTTTTGTCCAGACACATCATTTGAGGTCCACATGGAGCTCCATCCTCCACATAACCTAAATCTGTATCATCATCTAAAAGAACATGAGCACCACTAGGAGAAATAAGTTTTAAGATACTATTAGTATTATGACTGGAGTCTTTCGAAAATATTAAAAGCGTGTCATTGTAGATACTAAAAGACTCATGCCTTTCTTTCATTTAAGCATACAGATACACTGAAAAAAACTATAAAGTTTTCCTGTACATCCACAGCAGTGACAAGGTGTTCCAGTTGTCAAACTAAAAAGAAGTCTAGTTAATGACTTAACTACTCAAGACAGGCACCTTAGGCCTTGGGGAATTTTAAGTCTTTGACAGACCATGCCTTTTTCCACCCCCGCCCCCCTCCAAATGCTGTGAAATGCCTTTTTTTTTTATAATACTATATAAAAAATATTTAAAACTGGCTTCCCATGTGCTGACATTTAAATAAAACCACTAGTGGAATAAGGGAGGAATTAAGAATCACTATTCATTCAGGACCTATGTCAGAGAATATTCTTATCGTGACAGGAATGTTGCCAATGTCCTTAAAACACAACCCCAGTATTGTGCAGAGCAGACTATAACCCATTTACCTGTCCTTTAACTGAACTGTAGCTTAACATCTTATCCTGCCACAACTCTGCAGTTTCCTTCCTCTTAGCCTTCACTTCCTGACAGCTATTCTGCTGAGTATTTAATACTCAAAATCATTATGTTTAAAATATGGGTCTTTGGCAATCACAGACTTTCTCCACCCCCAGAAAAATATAATGCTGAGCATTGTCATTAAGCTCTGACTGAAGTTCTGCTATTGGAGGGATCAGAGTAATCAGGAGGATAACTCACATTTCACCCTCTTTAAATGTGGAATATTGGGCTATAGAGGGGGTTTTGTAATCAAAAGAAATACCACTTAGAATAATGATTTTGCTGCAATATGTTAACTACCTAAAACTCACAGTTTCACATTTATGTTTATCTTAATTCAATTATGCTTGACAGAGCAAAATCATGTTGGAACACTGCATTATCTTTTACCTGCAGTCCACTATGCGTCCTTGATGATAAAAAGAATTTGGGATAATTTCTCCTTGAACTTGACCAACTCGTGGAACTCTAGTAAGATTAGTACAGAGCAAAAAGCCACAGAAAACATCACTGTAAAATGAAAACATAAACCAAAATATTACTGGAATAATATGAGGTAGACTTACAAAAAAGAAAGTCTGGTAATGATGCTGCTGATCACAGTAATATATTACCATAAGCCACATGATAGATTTTCAGAGTACAAGCCTGGAAATAAAATATTATTTTATATAAATGACAAGAGGCAGAAACAAGTAGTTGTTTATTCTAATACACCAGTGAATGTTCACATGAACAAAGAATGTCTCTGTGTTCTAAGTACAATACAGTACAATTAAGAGGAGCCAAATTGTACAAAGCTTTGTCATGTTAGGCAAAATTACTTTTCCCTCTCTCTAGCAGCTTACATGCCATACAATAATGTCAAGTTTGAATTTTTAATTTAATTTTATTTCCCTTGCAGGACAACAGAATCATAGTAACAATCATTACCATTCAGTTGTGTGCCCAAAATTTCATAAAGAATCTGCTTGATTTTGTGTTGCTTTATGTCTGCATATATCTTATATAAGATATACAAGATATCTTTTATATCTTTAATGCAAGGATATCAGCTAATGCTGATGTCCTAAGTCACAGAAGCAGCTGGATGAATGATGGAAACTGCCTTTCTTAAAACTGCAAAAAATGTAAATAGCCCTTCAGCTAGACCATTTGCCTGCATCTCTTTACCAACAAAGAAAAGCTTTTAGAGAAATGAAGTTTTTAACATGCACATCAGAACAACATTATTTTCATATAAATATAAAAAAATCCATTAAGCAACTCCTTTCCTTATGAGCTTATCTGAGAAATAATTTTTAAAAAAGCCACTTGACAAACATCAAACAAAGAAGGAAAACAGCATTCTGAGACTGAAATTTGTATGTGCATACCTAAATTTCTTTTGATTTACTTACTGTTTTGTAATTTTAAATCTATCCACTAATGATCATTAACTTGAAAAGTAAATTTACTCAAATATTCATCTAGTAATGATCACATGCAAATGAATCAGCCCTTTTCTCTACAGCATCCAAATCTCTAATGGTCCTGTCTGATCAAAATAAAGCTTGGAATGAATTTGAAACAGCATAATCTGGTATCAGTCCCAGAGTAGATGAAAACAGCGTGTGTATTTGCAGCCTAATTTATCCCTATCAAGTCTGAGGTGTTTGTATGTTATGAACTTCAGACTTATTGTTGCCTTGTCCCCCTCAGCAACTCTGAAATACTTAAAGTCACAGTATATTCTTCTGAAAATCTGTCATTCTTTACAAGTGTATTGCTGAGTCACTCATGGATTTGTCAGGGTGGGACTTTTTCTAGACACAAACCTCACAAGGGAAAGAAGATTCAAAATAATGTAAAACAAACTGCTGAAACATTCAAGTTACAAAAGTAGACAATATTAAACCATTATCAATCTATTTAAATTACAAATCTCTACCAAGCTGAACTTACTGTTTGCTGCACTGGATCCATCGGTCTCCATCCTTTCCACAGTTTCCTTTTGTTGTGCCTTCTGTATTAAGCTTTTCATAACAAAATTTGTCAGATCCTGAAGACTCTGTTGGTGAAGAAAAAGAAAACATTAAATGCCAGAGTACAGGGCATCCTGGTAGTTCTGATGAATTGTCTCAAAGTCATTACACAGAACATTTACACCCTCTAGACTTAAATTCTTACTATGCATATTTAAACTGACACCAGTGTACTCATTTTCCTGACTTGTAGGATGGTACAGCAAAGAGAGGCAAGGTGGAGGAGAATGAACCACTGCTGGGATAATGGGACAACTGTCATTAAAAAAAAAAACAAAAACCCAAAACATCTGCTTTTGAACTGTACCCAAAAAATCCTCAAACCCCCTCACCCCAGTAACATCTGCTGCCCCACCAACATCTGCAGCCACACCACACCAGAAGAGTCTCGCTGACACCACTCCCAGACTCAGAATTTCACTTGGCAATCAAGCCAGTTTCCCACTGCAGTCTACTCACTCCACTGATCAGAAAACTTTAGCTTAGAGTGACATGAACAAAAATTATACTAAAAATACAAAACAAGGGCAGTTACGAACCAGAAACAAAATACATTTAAGGTAGTTAAAGTCAACCTACTAGATCCCCAGATATATTTGCACTGATTATCTCTTGTCTTGCATTCGCCATTATAGCAACGACCCTAAACAAAACACAACATGTTAGCAACAAGAACTGAACACCACTTCAACTCCCTTCCCTCCCACAACAATGTCTCATTTTGCCTCTCACACACCTTGAGAGATGTATAATAGTTTTCATTAATTTGGGCTCATGGAGTACACATTTTGGCCCACATTCACAAAGCCAGCTGGTGTCCAATACACAATGACATTTCAGTAGTTGCTTTATACTTCCCCTTTACTTATTAATACGGAGTGTAATAAAAGATCTACATGTAAAAGGTAGAGAAACCAAGTGGATTTTACTCAAAGTAGAAATCTGTACTATTCACAGGGTGCATAAAGCACAAGCAACATTGATGTTGAAATGCTAAGATTTATTAAGAAATATGGAATACAGAATTTAAAAAAAAAAACCAAACCAAAACAAAACAAAAACGTGTGCTTCGTTGATTTCTATTTGCTGATGTGTGATTTTAAACATAACATACCTGATTAGAATCACAGGCATACCCATCTTGTTTATGAAGATTTGGTGGACACTGAAAAAAGTTAAGAATTTTTTTGTCATGTGTACTGTAATAATGCATCAGAGTATAACATATGGAATTTTCCTGGGTTTAAGACAACTGCACAACATACAAAGAGGGTGGAGAACATAATTAGTGCAGGAATCTTTGTAGTTAAAAATACAAATGAAAAAATAAACCTCTTGAGCCATCAAATACATGGTTTGAGTCTAACTTTCTGCATATTCCAAGTAGAAATTAAGGAGGTGAGGAAAAATGAAAACAAATGTGTTCAGTAACAGGACATTTGTAAGCTAATACCAGGTCCGTGTTTGCAGCACTGCCACTGCATTTGTTTCAGCTCTGGTACAAAAGCAAGGGAGCGCCTATTGTAGCCTACTGATCTACTGCTTCCAGAGATTTGGGGGTTTTATGACATTATTTGTTATGTAGTCTTGGCATTGGAAACCTCTTTGGTATAAACAAGTCACTAGGTCCAGAAGCCTCAGACTACTAAAACTAGGGGTAGACCATTCTCAAAGTTTTACCTCATCCAAAATGGAACTGTGAAAACTTGGAGAGGGTATGCAGCTGCAATGTACTCTATTAGCCAGTATTCTGAGGGCAGCCTTTCCAGCTTGAGAAAGCCCTTCTCCCTCCCATTAAGAACACTCCATCTACAGATTATATAAAAGATTTACAATAAAATATCAGCAATAGCTACTTAACTGTAAGTATCGATGTCTCCGATGATAAAATAAAAAAAGTTAATTTATTGGCATCTATAATAATAGCAAATCCTAAAGAGAATGTGATCTATCCTGAATCTTGTTTCTCCAGAGCTAAGAACTTGATGCAGCAGTTATGAAATTCTTATATAAACTTGAATTTTCTATAAATAAATACATAAATACTTAATATTGAAAAGGAGCATATATCACCTAAAGCATCAAAGTTGCCATGAAAATGGAAAATGTGCAGAATGTTGACTGTTCAAAAGAACTCCAATTAAAACAACATTCTGGTTGCTGTTTTTTTCCATGCTTTTGTGTATTAGCCAAATGTTTTCAGGAGAAATGCATAATAAGATCCACAACTTTTAAAATCCTCATACATGTGCACACTCTTGTGTTAACTCTTTATACAGGTGTTAGGAGGAGCAATTGAGGGAGCTGGGGTTGTCTAGCCTGGAGAAGAGGAGACTCAGGGGGACCTTCTCGCTTTCTACATCTCCCTGTGAAAGGAGGTTGTAACCAGGTGGGGGACAGTTTCTTCTCTCCATGTAACAAGCGAGAGGATGAGAGGAAATGGCCACAAGTTGCACCAGGGGAGGTTTAGTTTGGATATCCTGAAAAATTTCTTCACCAAAAGAGTTGTCAAGCATTGGAACAGGCTGCCCAAAGGAGTGACGGAATCACCACCCCTGGAGGTATTTAAAAGACATGTAGATGTGGCACTCAGGGACATGGCTTAGTGGTGGACTTGGCAGTGCTGGGTAACCTTAAAGGTTTTTCCAACCATAGATTCTATATTCCTATACTCAATTAGCTGTAATTTTCTACACTTATATTGTAAACTATTTTATTTCATAAAATCTTATTGTTACTACCTTTGAATACATTCACATTTGCAGTATATTCCTATTATTTAAGTTATTGACCAGGCAAAGAGTAAAGTCTGATATATATTGTACACAAAACCTCATGAGTTGTAAAAAACAAGCCTACAGAAATCATATTTTGAGTCCACTTAGACTACTTTTCGTGAGTTTACAACAGTTTACTCTTAATTAAATTTTTTTGTTAGGAGTAAGAAATACCCACACACCCCATTGTTTTGGGCATATGAATGTGCAGTTTGTTAATACAACTTTCCTCTTAAACAGAGTACAAACAAACACCAACAGTGTAAGAAGAGAAAGTTTCTGCACACATACCTGTCCAGAATCCCCAGTGCAGAACTCTGCAATATCGCATTCATTCACTGCATATCGACAGTCGTAACCTCGTGGGAAAAACTGGAAAATGAAGAATATAGTTCAGGACTCAGATTACAGCTACATATAGTTCAGGACTAAGATTACATTCTACCTAAAACACACTTTGAACTTTAACATGCTGCACATGGACAACTGAAAAGAACCATAAATACGTGGCAGCAACACTCACAAGACATGATGTATTGCAGCAGGGTCCATCACTACAATGAGCTCCATTAGAAAGAGAACACTTCTTACAACAGTCTGCATAGCATTCCTGAAGAAAATATTTAAGCAAAAAGTTTAGTTTTCCATTTTAAGCTGTTTTTTTCTTCACAATCTTTCCAACAAACTATTACATAGCAGCCAACAAAAGATTCAGTTTATCACTGATGACCTGAAATTAGCAGCTGGAAGAAGCCTTTACAATACTAAAATAATGAAGAGATAATAACACTATAGCAACATAGGGATTCACATCTTCTGAAGCCTCTTCACAGGTGTGGAACAGCCTGTGCCAAATGCATGCTGCTTAATCAAATTGTATTCAAGGCAGAAAAAAAAAGATTAAGAAAGCTAACTATGGGTACAATTATAGTTCAATACTAGAACTAGAATTCAAATCTACAGGGCATATTTTTGCAAAAACATTACTGGAATATTTCTACAGTAGGGAAGAAAACAACAGTTTACTTGTTCTGTCTGAACACAGGCACCTATCTCCAAAGTATCAATAAGGAGTCTAGCACTGCAGACATGCTATCCAGGAAAAGTAAAGGGGTAAAGCACTTCACAGTGCAACTCAAAAACTGCTGGGAAACAGTTGCCTCCTGCCATTAGTATAACACAAGAAGACACTCATTGTCTTTACACTCATTCTCATTTGAAACCATGTTTTAAGACAGTCCTTTAATGAAGTTGTTTCCAAACAACAGGCAAAACAAATTAATTTCCATAGCCTTTCTCTCCTCCCTTACCAATCACTTAGTTTATCTTAATATATTTTGTAAGAAAGACCTGGGGAGTAATATATCTCAACTTGCCATTCGGAAACCGCAATCACATTCTTCTCCAGATTCTACATATCCATTTCCACACTCTGTGTTTTCAAAGAGCTGAAAGAAAAAAGCCCCCACCACAAAGTAAGAATAAAACTAGTGTCAAATGACTTTCCTGTCACAACCCAATTCTGTGGTGCTACACGTGCTGTCACAGACAATGCACATGCTGTGCTTCCGCGATAGGAAGGGCAGCGTGCTTTTCAAGTGCTGCTAGTCAGAATTGATCAGACATGAAAGATGTACAGCTGAATCACATGAGCACCAGTCCTCTTTAGGAGAATACTGATCTCAGAAAATTATGATAAACAGAGAGACACTACAGTAACACACAAGGGGATAACATTTGAACTTCATTCCTGTTCTACAGACTCCCAGTTCTCCAATAATTCCCTCAAGAAACCAGTGTGCAATATCACCTCTGGGATCTACTCAGGTACTTGATTAAGCAGTTAGCTACTGTCTATTCCCGTGCACCATGTTTGTGCATGAAAATAACAAACATTAAGAAATACTGCTAAAAGGAAGTTCTATATGCCTTGTTAGCACAACCACATACAGATAATGCTAAACAGTTAATCCTAGGACCAGATATATACAACACAGATAAATTCTACAGTTCAGAATGATACAGATTCTATACTGGTTTCACATATCATCATTGTGACTACAGAATATTTTTCAGTCTTGTCAAAGAAATCATTTTGCAAAAAGCTTGTCTGTTTTCAATTATAATTCTGCTTTAAAATCATGTAAGAATATCAGGAACCTCTAATTTAACTGGGATATTAACAGCAGAAAAACATTCACTAGAACATGGCGAAATGAGAAGTTAAAAGTTAACCAGTTAAAATGAGAGCAGATAAATCTACAGCTAGATAACGATGAAAGATGCAAGTAAACGTTCTTTCTGCTTGGTCTTAGTGGAAGTACAGCTGTCGAGGATCATGCAGATATGAAACATAACATATAATGCAATACAAATGATATATAAACTTGGATGGAATTCTTCTTTGATATTTTGGAGGGGGGAAGGGTGGGGGGGATCATAATGCCTAATAAAAAAGAAATAAACAATTTTACTTTTGTTGCATAAACCACATGTGTAATCAACAGCACCTACAATTTTGGGTGTCAGAAGGAAAACTATACTGAAGCAAGACCCATATGTGCTGTTCTTCTCTAGCAATGTTGACCTGACTGAAAAAACACTGAAATCTCCCTTCCCTCCCCCACCATAAGCCACTGTTTCTACTACACTTCAGTGGAAACCGCAAGATCTCTTAAATCTAAAACTGAAATTCAGTTCTCTGTCAAAGAAAATTACAGAACACAAGCATGCACACACCAATTTCCTGTGGCATTATTCAGGAACCATCTAATGTTCATATATGTCAGAGCATAACTCAGGTTATAATTTAAAAAATGACATCACAGTCACTGCTTAACAAGAATATTTCAACTTCAAAGCTGTGAAATGCTGACACAGATAATGTACAATGATAATTCAACCATTACCCTGGGAGCATTTTTGCCAAAGTAAATCAGATTTTTATTCTGTATACAGTCAAGTTGATAACTTCTTCACATGACTTTGCTAGACAACTATCAGTAAAAAATGAAGCTGTATTTTTCTATTTCCCTACTTACTCCTTTCTATAAAAATTCTTATTCTATAGGCAAAGCTTGTTACCCTAGAAAAAGATTAAAAACACTCAAACAAGCAAAAATTTTTTCTAGTTAATTGTGCAAGGTGATGGTCTACTAAAGGATACAGCACAGTAAACAGAACTGCCTAACAGCCTCATGAGATATTAAATTCTACAAGGACAGCAAGTTTGACCCCATGATTAAATAGAATATTAATACTTTGGCTAGCTCTTAACTTGGCAAGAAGAGCCACATGGAATATTTTTACACTACTCTGCTTTAGAATGATGTCATGCTGACATTGCCTTACAAAAAATTATGACCTTGGTAAGTTTTTAGGTGAAAAAAAGAATTGGATAGTACAAGAAAACAGTTATGAATTACAGAGTTTGCTAGCTGTACAATTGAAATGAAATTAACTTTGAGAACAATCATGAGCTACTACTGTCTATATGAAATGAGCTATGGATTTTTATTTCCTGGTAATTTGCATTCTGTTTAACAACCTCAGGCCAGAAGTCCAAGAACTGAGTGAAGCATATACTATGACCTCACTTCTGGATTTATTTTGCGCTACTTCCAGCTTAATAAGTAGTGCATTTATACTGATGGCAATATAGCTAGCTGTGAAAAATCAACTGCAATATTTGTCATTATTTGAGCATGAAGAATTGATGGAAAACAAGCTGTGTTCCTGTCAACATTATTTTTAAATGCTCTGGGAATGAAGAGTCAGCTAGTTACAACCAACCTCAAGAAAATACCCACACAGACATCTGCATAAACTTGAGAACACATGTATATTAGTGAAATTATTACATTTTCATTATGACGTTTAGCAGATGTGCTGACTACCAACTTACATACCTTTGTTGGCCTGTTAAAAAGACAGGCACCTCCCCCACGAAGTAAAAATTCTTTGTATTCTGCAATGCTACACTTGGAGAATTTCCTGGAATGGTATACCCTAAAATGGCAAAGAATTAGCTGAGTAAATGCCTTGGAATATCACCAGTTACTGGAAGGGGGCAAAGGAGTCATAACATTTTTTTAATACTGTAAATCCCAGTTTCTTACAACCACTGTGTGCAACAGTATGACAGCTCAGTCTTATTCTCAAACAATAAAATCAGAAGAAAAAGTTTTAGAACACTTTGCATTTTTATATTTTTATTTCATGGACGCACAGTATATAAAACTGTAGTTTTCTAATCTTCTCAATAAGGTGAAACCACCCTATCATAATAGCTGCTACGCACCTTGTTGAGTGCATGCATAATCCAGTGTCCTCTTGAGTTTATTTTTAGCATCTACTAGACGCTATAGCATGAAGTTTCACAGCTTAATTACTGACTGGTAGAAAAACAACTTCATTCCATTTTTTCTGTCACATTCACTAATCTCATTTCATGTCTCCCTAGTTCTTACACTGGAAGAAACAGTCATCATTTGTTCATAAAGTTACAGACTTCTCTCATATCTCCTCACCTCGTCTTTTTCCCAGACTAATGAAAACATACTTTATTAGTAATTTCTCACACAGAAACTGTCTGATATTTTTATTGGTCATGTTTTGAGATCTGGGAACGAGATCTATTTACACTGTTAAAGATCAAGGTAACCATACCATGAGGAGGTTCTCCATTCCTTTCCTAGCACCTCAGTGCTAACAAGCTGCCATTTTCCCACTGAATTATTCTATATATAAAAAAAATGTCTTCTGACACTGATGGGGTTACATGAAAAGGCTTTACACCACAGCTGATTATTCACTCATTTTATTAGTCAGTCCTTTTTCAGCTTCTGGGTGACTACCCGCTCCTGGCAATTTTGTTTACTGTTACCTTTTGTATAGAAGAATACCTTTTCTAGTACTATTAAGTATCAGTAGTAGATTGATACTTTGATGAGATCACCATGGGAAGGAAGCCAGTATCTATTCTGATCAATGCCTTACTTTGGATTCCAGAAGCAAACTTATGTAATGATTTTCTGTTGCATTCATACAGTGGCTGACAATTACAAGTCTACAGGGCAGCCACACAGTTACTCTACTGAAGAACCAACTTCCAAGTACTACATGAAGAAAATAAGCTATCTTATTTGCAACTGATCTTTTGCCTGAATTTTTCAATCAGGCTTCCACAGTGAGGATGATTCTGACAGCAAGCAATTTATAAGACTCAAAACCCTATGTTTCAGAAGTTTTATCTAATCATTTGCTTACAGTATAAAGAATCTCTGGCAGTGTGTGAGGGTAGAGGGCAATGAAACTCCTCCCATATAGATGTGCTTCCCCCTCACACTTCACTGACCATTTAGCTAAGCACCGAGTTCCAACTGCTTCTAGTTTTTCACTTATTAGCACTAAAACACATGGATAAAACCCAATACATAAATATTTCTGTCATAATGTAAACTATGAGCTCATTCTAGTCCTCAATTACTGATACTTATGACATACCCTGTTTCCTCCATGATGCAACCACCCCAGGATTCAGTGCAGTCACACTCTTCTCAGACAAGATCAAAAGAACAGAAAAGGAAAGAAGTTATAAACATGCTTACAACAAATATAAAGTACTCACTATAAAAATGGACCTTGACTAATTATACAAAGATTTGATGGTTGCTTGGCTGTACAGACTCTAGCCCCAAAAAGGAAGCCAGCCCACTTTAGGACATACTAAAATATTTAATAAATGTGGTACTTTCAAATTATCATACGTGCATTTTCTTAGACTCAACATGAAGTTTCATGCAGTATAGAAAGCTAAAAATGGGTGCCAATGTTGTGCCCTACATTCTCTCAAAACAGGCAGCACAAGGTTATGTGCAGTACACATAATATTGGTGATTTAAAATGTTTGTATTTCCTCCTCCCTAAAATGTGTACAGAATACCCAGAAAGAGAACTTTTACTGGAGAGGCCAGTTTTTTCCCTTTGGAATAGACTTATTAATTGTAATATGTGAAACAGCCAATCAAACATTCATTAGAAAAAGTAGTTGAATGAAAATGGATTTACAGTTTACTTACAGCTATAGCATGTAAGTCAACAGTGATCAAATTCATAACATAAAAACTAAAGATCAACATCTTATGGTTAGTAAAACAGAAGTTAAAAACTACACAAAATTATCTACCAAAGTAGCAATATTTTAAAGAAAAAAGGTTCTGTATTGTAATTACTACTGGAAAACCATACTGTTTTTCCATGGAAAATATTCACAGATTATTTGTATGATTATTTCTGTTCTATTCAGGTCTTTCATTAATTCTCTATAAAGGGCATCCAAATAAGGAAACTAAGGTATCATATCAAAAACCTCTACCTTAACGTTAAAAAATATTCTGATTTTCAGATTATATGAACTCTGTTTTACCTGTAATCAAAAAACAATGATATAGAAAAGTTTTAGCAATTTGTCACAACAGAATTCAAAAGTAATGCTTTACAAAACATTACCTAAACACTGTTCCCTAATTCAGAGACTTCTGAACTGATTCCACAACGAGGTCAACTTTTTAATTCATATTTTTAAAGAAGAAACAAAGAGAAAAGGTAGCCAAACTGCTTACAAAATGTAAGCAAAAAAGACCCCAGAAATTTTCTTTAGCCTCAAAGAGTGCTTTGCAGCAGTTTTTGTACCGACACCACATGTGTCTGTTCAAAACAAATCTAGTCTGGCTGTGAAGCAGCAGCGTGACAAGTTGAGTAAATGTCACACTGGACTAGGTTACAGGTCCTTATCATTTCTTCAGTTATAATTCTTTTTGTATTTTTTGTATTTTAATAAGTCAGTGATTATTCTATAAGGTTTACAGAATTCAATAGGATAGAAAAGAAGTTCTAAATTAAATTTATGGTGTTTTTACCAATATATCTTTCAATGTTGGTCATGAATCTAAGCTCCTGCCACAGGACATCACTGAGGTCACTGTAAAGTGAGGGCTGGTGGCTCTTATTTTAGTTAAACTCAAATTCTACTGCATATATTTCCAAAAGCAGCAATTCTTGTTCTACAGTCACAGCAATTTTGGCATTTCTTTCAAACATTACAAAGAAAGAGTTTACATATTTAGCTAAGGAAGGCAAAAGAAGACTTCACATCCATGTACATACTTGGTTTCCTTGTAGCTGGCTCCCATTGTATTCCAAGGTTCTGAGCAAGACTTTGTGCTAGTTCCTGTGCCATGGGCAAAGGGAGGCCATACTGCATTTGAAGAGGAGCAAATTAAAGAGAAAAAAGAAAATGTTAATTATTGTAACAAACACTACACTGGCTCATTCTGGCTTACCACACACATACTACTTCAGTAATTCCGTACAGTAAATCACAATTCTGTGTGCATATAAGGAAAATAAACTCAATAAAGTACAAAACAGAAAAAAAAATTCCTCCCTTAACCTCAGGGAATCTCTCCCTGGTGGTTAACCTAACAAAAGAAGCCTGCTGATAGGCATGTAGTATAGTTTTTTGTAGTATGATTAATCCATATTAAAACAGGAGACTTTCATTATCAATTTAATATTACACTAAGGAAAAAAAAATAACAATAATAATAAAGAACTCAATACACCAGGACAATTTTTTTCTAGTTTCAACGTTAAAAAAAAATTCAGTAAGAATCACTGGCACCTCAGAAGATCAAGCTTCTTACAGTGAGATCCAAAAATGTATTAAGTGCTGTGTTTCAAACACTCTGAGATTTTTGGGTCTAAATTTCTGTCAAACATCTCAAAAGCCAATTAAAAAAATCTTATTAAGAGAATAATGCAGACAGGAAAAATGTTTTTTAAAAGAAAAACCACACTGAGCAGTAGTTTAATGATCATCAAGATGGCTGGCTATGAGAATTTTAACTTTTTAATATGTAAGTTATCTTTAAAGCCCCGAATCCTGAACCGTATAAACTCTGAGGTTACAATGTGCAGAGTCTATTTTATTTCACTTTAGTCACGAAAAAAACTTACCTCATTTACTCCAACTCCTCTGGTCACAGAGCAAACCCCTCCGAAGTAACTTAAACTGCTCCTTTTATAATGAAATGTCACATTCCTTAAAAAAAAAAAAAAATTAAGAGAAGATAATTGACATTGGGAACCAAGAGCTTATTGAAAGACCATACTCTCACATATACTATGATAGACTGCATGTACATTCATCTTCTAGCATCAAAAGCAACTCCAAGTTTGCAAACAGAACACCAACACTGAAAGAGGTGATTAGCTACAAGTTTCTACAAAACCACCATTTTTTAATCTTGTAGAGTCAGAATCAGTCTTAACCCACAAACAAACCAAGCACAGAAAGCTGAGTACCAGACTCCTAAAATGATACCATGATAACACTTCCTTAAAAAGTTAACAGTATATTACAATTTATAATTTGTCAGGAAGGAATTCTGTTCTGAAATGTATCAGTGTTGAGATTTTTTTTAAATTATTATCTTAATCCAAACCAATTCAAGTTCTAGTTTCAACTCCAAATGAAAAGACTGAGGAGTATATCTAAAGGGAAAGTAATTTAATACTGCTCTTCAACCTTGCCTCTTTTCAATTATTATAATAAGCCCAAAATAATTTAGTTTTGTAATCTGGAAGATCTAAATTATTCTATAAAATGTCTATAAATTACTATGAATTATATTTATTTTAATTTCATAGTAATGATAACAAATTTACACAGCCTACAAATGACCTACATTGACTTTGCATGATCTACAAATGATCCTAATCTTTGAAAATTAATTGTTTTTTTTTTAAATGACAGGAGGTATATATTTATTCTTCAGAACATTTGGACAGCCATGAGAACTTTCAGACTGCAGCCTCACTAAATGCTTACAGCTGGAGGCTTTACAATAGAACTGCAGTAAGGGCTGACAGACTCTTCTGGAAACGGTCTAGTCCAACCCCCCTGCTCCATGGAGGCTCAGCTGGAACATGCTGCTCAGGGCCATGTTCCACTGGCTTTGGAATATCTCCAAGCACACTCAAAGCCTCTCTGGGGCAGCCTGTTCCAGCATCTGATCACCTTCACATGAAAGAGTATTTTTCCTCTATGTTTAAATGGAATTTCCTGTATTTCAGCTTGTATTTGGTACCTTTCACCATGCACCACCTAGAAAAAACTGTTTGTTCTTGCTGGCAAACTCCTCAGCAAATGACACGATACATGCATGAAAGTATTAAGACTGCACGTCAGCAGCACTTTGCCTACATTACGATGAATGCAATTAGCATTGTGTTGTGATGTCTGTACTAAGGAAATCTGGAGGAAATTCTTCATCCCCTATTTTTATCTTCCTCTGCAGAAGATGAATTATAGAAAAATCCCCTGGAAGACATTCGTCATTCTCATAGTAAGTCATGGTGCTGGGGGATGGCTTAAGATCTTTATGCTGCTCAGGGGAACACACATTTCCTCCTCTTTGCTTACAATGCCATAAAGTTAAAAAAATACTTGCTCAAGGTTGAAGTTGTGCCTAATGATGCAAGTGGAATTTCCTCTCAAAATTCATTGTGTCTCAGAGAACAGTTCATTCCAGCTCTAAAGGAGGAGACCTTCCACTAACAAATCATCACTGCAGCTATATGTGTGAATAAATATACTCACTGGAATGCTCTTATGGAGACACATAATACTGTCAGCTCTGCCCCTCCCTGATCTTTACTGGGAAAGCAGTACATTACACACTTGATTAGCAGAACTAGGTGTCCTTAAGGGCTCATGAGAAGACACTTCAAATATGTGACACTGACTCCAGGTTGTACAGACATTCAAATTTCTTTACAGATGTATATCAGCATGACCACAGTATATACCACACCTATGAAAAACAGTCTAACATTTTAAACATGGATTAAGCTTCCTAAGGAAGGCAGATGTGTGATTGATGTAGTGAATACTAAGCAAAAAAGTAAGAAAGAAGAGCCAAGTGGACAGCAAAGCATATAAAACTGATATTGCAAGCCATGGCATAATGGTACATACGAGAGCAGGTGCACAGCATCAGCGTGCTGTTTGATGTAGTGCTGCCGGTATTTGGAGAAATCATGGAGCATCTGCAGAGGGTCAGGGTGGATATTAATACGATCTCTGTCTGTCCAAGTTTCCACAGCAACAAGAACCACCCTGGTGTTCAGCTGTTCCTTGTATATCTGAGGGCAGAGACAGGACAGGCACAGGAGTAGAACACTGGGTCAAACATGCACAGTTAGCCAGTAAGAGTAAAGCGGAAGGACAGGAGGGATAAAGCAGGAGGAAAACATGGGGAAACAGTTAGCTGTAATACCTTGGATTTCCTAAAAGTTAACATTCTGATCAACTTAAATTTTATGTTTTAGAGGACAAAAAGAACACTTGCTGCTCTTTTTTTTTTTTTAGGCACTCCATTTTCTTTAAAATTCTCAGGTCAAATAATTTTGTCACTGAGTTTTGCAGAAAACCTGTACAAAAATCAGCAAAGAAGAAATGTAAAGGTACACTGGATGATCTCAAAGAAAAGACAGATCTTAAAGAATAGCCAAAGACAATCCTTAAGTGGAGACTAAATAATTTCTCTGTTCTCTTGTACATCCAAAATTTAATTCACATAATGCTTGATTTCCTTTTATGATCACTTAATATCATTCAAGCAATGTGAGAATTAAGTAAAAATAATAATTTTTCTATTAATGTCACTGTAGCAATAGACAAGGAAACAACGATTAGGCCCTAATAATAACAAAATGGTTTTAAAATAAGTTTTTCACTTTGTGCATTATATGTGATTCTGACATAAAACTGCTGCTCCCTTTAGGTTCAGGTCAAAAAAATGTCAAATTTTATTAACTAGGGTTATGTGGAACTTTCAGATCTACAGAAGATACATTCCTTATCCATCCTGACCAGAAAGCCAGTCTTTTGCATCAGAGCAGAACTGTCCTTATTAAAAAGTAAGTGTGTAATATTCATCTTAGAAAAAAAGACAAACATGAGAGCAAGAGAGAGCAACCAACTAAGCTCAATTTTGTCCAAGACCCTTGTAAAAAAGAATATTAGCATGTTTCAATCTGAGGAAGACAGGCTGACACCATACACAGAAAATGGTAGACAGAATGGGAAAAATCAATAAAATTAACCCCCCTGAAATTACATACTGGGGGATCAATAAAGACTTTACTTCTGTTTGCTGAGAGGGAAACTATTTCCTCAAGCAAACAGGATGGAAAGAATGGAAGAGGGGGCAGAGAACCTGATAGCCTCTGAAAGCCAAGATCCTTTTCCCAATAATAAATTAGTAAGAAATACAGCCCACTCCCTATGGACATAAGGGAATAACAAGGCAGAAATTTCTGCTTCTTTTCATGCTTTATTTAAAGAAAAGGCCATTAAGATGCCATTTTGGAAGATCTCTATGAGAGGACTGAATTCTACACTGGAGTGAAGTCAAATGTTTCTGCAAACACACACACAGCAAATAAAAATGGAAAAGCAGACGGAATAGTCAGAGAAAGGAAAGACATATGAAATAACTTTTGTTAAAATGCAGAAAAAATACAATGAAATAACGATCAGATGAGGAAAAAAAGATGCCACCTTTTCCTTGGGAATATCCAATGTAAACTATAGAAATAGTATTTCAATTACTTACATTTTTATCTGCTCTAATAACTTTTCTTTAGACTATTGGCATTTCCAGATCATTGCAGAAAAATATTCCATAGCACTTCTGGTATTTCACGTGTTATAAATACATTCACCTGAATTTTCAATATACATACAGTACACTTTAAATGTAAGATACTAAGAACAAATACTGTATTGCTTCCTCTGAGCCAAACGAGACGTTGTCAGTGTTTTGCACTGAACTGTATCACACAGTTCTGTTGGTATCAATAATGTCACATGGAAAAGGGACTTGGAGTAAGCATTTGGTAGCCTTTGTATTCATCACTGCTAGAGAATCTATCCTGTTTTCACCACAAACAGAGCTCTGAAATGTGTGTGGTCACTATACATGTATTAAAAACTTGAAAAAAAGAAATCAAACTTTATCACAAATATTATTTCTGGTTTATATGCTGCATGCAATATTGCTCTAAATTTAGACACAGATAAAAGTATGGTATCTGTGTCACACCCATTTGTAATGTACTACAGTAGGATTTTGTTTATTAAGCTACAAATACAGATTTATAAAGGAGAATTTTTTATTCATACTCTTTTTCTCCCAATAGATGTGCGTGTCCTTTGTGGACTATCCTGGCAGTTTCAATCACTTGTGGTTAGATTTGTTTCACAAATCTCAACTCGATTAAATCTCATTCTTAATTGGTGACACATAATGAAATTTCCTTTAACTTTGAAATCACCCCTGCTAAGGGCAAACTCTGGCAGCTGCAGGCTTTGAGAAAAGTGCCACAGAGAATCTGGTGCTTTCTTAAACATTCACCCCAGGCTATTCCTCTGCAGAGGAACTGGAAATGCACTTTAAAACGTAACTTTCATAGCTGTTTATTTTTTTTAATCCTGGTACCCAAAAATGTTAACTTTTTTAATACAGTGCTAAACTAAAAGTGAGTGAATCAGTGTTCAGAAGAAACATTGATACTTACAGCATCTACAAGGTTTACCACAGACTTTGCAAAATTGTTTGTGTATGCATTTGAAGAACGGTGCCTTTTGAACTAAAAGGAGAAGAGAAAGTAGAACACAGTGAGAACTTAAATATTTATTACTAATTCTTTATTTTTACAGCATGAAAGGAAAATTAATATTTTAAGAAAGAGTAAAGGAAAAACTCAAAAAGCTCTTCAAATCACAGCCTACATCTCATATTCAAGAATCCCTGGAAGATAAAGGAAGCCATGTATGCTAGACAGCCTTTCACATCTGTAAAAGGAGCATTTAGCCTCAAGAAATACCCTATTTAGAATCAGAGTTCAAATGTTTGAGACAAAATTACAGATAAACATGAACATAAACATGAGCTCAAAATGGAGAGGATACTGTACCCATTAAAACTGTGCTTAACCCGACGAATTACCTATCAGACTGTACTAGCCACATTCCATGACTATATGAAGATGAAGCATTTATTACTTGTCCTGTGCACAGCTCTTTGCAAAGGCATCCTTTCTCCATAACAGCAGAAGACTTTTATGACAAATACCATTAGTTACATCACAAGGCAAAATGGAAGAGGGAGTCTATGGTAGAAGGAAATATGTGTTTGAATGTGAAAACAGCTAAGATGAATATCTTAGATTTGAACTTCAATTTTTTTTTTCAACTTTTATAGACTTAGGTGAGCTGTTTTAGAAGTTCTGCCTGCTAATTTCTGTACAGGTCATTATAATGGCTTCATGTCTTTCCTCATCCTGTCCTACAAGTCCTGTCTGTTACAAGCCAAATTTTTTAGAGATGCAGCTATACTATCTGAACATGAATCCATGACTTTCAAGGAACCGTAAAATTATAAACCAAGATTACATTACACAATATGATTTGCAGACAGAAAAATAGGTCTTCAAAATTTCACAGAAAAGGCATATAATATTGCTTAGAACAAAGAGGGCAAAAAGTCTTCACCAAAAACCTTTTACTAATTTCAAGCAAAAAAAAATAATTTAAAGCAACAAGTCTCATCACTTCCCAAGCAAACATTACCAAGTTCCATGAAAGTGTGAGCTATTCCCATTATGAAATACAGTACTTTAAAACGGGCCTTGGAACAAGAGGGTCTGACTCTGAACAGTTGAGTAGCCACTCTCATTGAATAACTTAGATGACTAACTGCTTCCCAGATTAGAATTACAAAACAGATAAATACCATTTTCCAGAATTATGCTTGGTGTGAAGGTGAAAGTAACACCAGAAGATTTACATGCTTTTAAAATTAAATAATATGTTTCTGAAATTGAAAGTAGAAAAGTGACACATGCACACATACTGTATTATAAGAAATTTGCCATTCCTTCAAATTCAACTTATTTTTGCACAATCAACCTATTTTATATGGATGAAATGCCATAGAAATAAAAAAGAGTTCATCAAATGTAACGATGACGCTCACTTGACTGCAGGAAGATAAATTGTTTTACATATGCAGTTATTCACTGTTAGGTTCCACAATGCTTCAGCACAACCACAGCAGGTTTTAATACCCAAAGATCCTGCAACACAGGTTTGCAGAGACCCATCCCCCTATAACTATTCTCAAAACAAAGCACTTTCAGGTACAGTACTAGCAGGTGCTTAGGATGTACACTGAGAGGAGCATGCATATCATGAGACTGCTCCTTAGGGATCCATGATAATGGGGCAGGGGGAAGGGGTAGCTTTTGCTTTTTGATTTGAGCTGATCCCAAACCTTTGCAGAAGTGGAAAGGTAAAATAATACACTTTGGAAAGTGTTCTTGGTTTTCATGAAAGTACTAAAACGCTAAAATCAATAGCAATATACCACATGATGTGTTTTAAACACAGCTCCTAAACTAGAAATTAATCTAAGCCAGTAAAAAGTGCAACCACCTAATTAAATGTGTTTAGCTGTGTCTTCGTTGCTACAGGAAAGTAAAATGTTGAAATACATAGTATTACCCATTTAACACAACAGTCAGAAAGGTTTAAGATACTTCTTCCAACACAGACGTTTGCTGTAGGGGAAACCTGCCCTCTCCTGGTAAGCACAAAACCTTGAAAGCACAGGTAGTGAGTTCCTGGACTGGCAGGCTGTGACTCTTAATTGTGAACACTTCCCTAAGTATATCCATTTTATTATTCCTTGAAAACAATTATTACCTGCTTCTGAGTCACTGACAACTCAAACAAAAAATCTTGTGGCCTAAAGTTCTAACAAATAAAGTGTGGAGACAACAGTTAGTGTCTGTAACAAGTGTAGTGAACACAGTGGTTGGTCCTTTAAGTATGTCTGTCATACAAGAGACCAGAGGAAACAGAAATATCTTCTCTTCCTAAGGAACATCAATCATAGACATCAAACAAGAAAGCACAACGGGCCATAACTTCAATTACTGCATCCTACTGCTAAGCAAATAACACCCAAACACTCTTACAGTAGTTTCCCACCAGGTAGCCTTAAAAAAGAGAACAACTCAAGAAACTTCTGTCCTACTCTTTCCACCCATTCAGATTGCCTTGACACTGCTGAATTAACACAGATAAAACACAGGTTATGTTTGCTTAGACCACTTCTATGATTTATCAGACAGATGATGGAAGGGTATATCATCTGTATATTGAGCACTGGAACGCATACAAATTACTGCATCCTGTTCTGATACCTGCTATTTCTTGCTCTTAAAAAAATCATCCTTCAGTCTGGCAAAAGAGCCCACAACAACATAAATCATTGGGAAAACATGGAGTTGAGTGAGAGACACAACAAGCTCTCTATTTGTAAATAAAATAAACAAAACCTGTTTTATCAACAGAATTTTAGTTAAAAAAGTGTAAAACAAACAACCAAACAAAAACCCCACAAACAGGTCTCACTCACACAACTGTAATTTGGTCTGATATTTTCCAGTCATCCCTCAGGACAAAATGGGGGAAAACTGGGCTTTCCCCCCACCCCTTTTTTTTTTTTAATGACAAACACTTTCTGAATCAAACAAACAACTTACCTCACACTTCATTATGAATCCTGTTTATAAGTGCAGAGTAGCCAGGAAGAACAATCAGAGAGTTTTGTCTATATGTTTTGCTGCATTAAAATTTAAGTTAGTAAAACTAAACTCAAAGTAACAAATTCGACCTCTTTCTATATAATTTTTAAAGTAGGATGTAATTTTAGAATGCTTACTGTGTTTGTTCTGGACATAAATGTTTTGTTGCTTTACTTTGTTTGTTATGGGCATATTAAACTATGCATATGATACCAAGTTGTTTCAGATTTATTTTTAATCTACAACTGCCGTAGAAAATCTTAGGTAACATTAAGCTTCATTAGGTATTATGGCCTTACACTACAAATGTTAATAGTTGCTGATAAACAAAATACTGGACCCCAAAGTAGCTGATGTAGCAGAGTGTTGTACAATAACCTACAAATTATCACCAAGAGGAAAATTACCAGACTTACCATTTTATGGTCATTGACTATCATGAGCTCCAGGTATTTCATTTCTTCAAAGACACCACGAGATAGCTGATGGATTAAAGAAACTCTTTGAGAAATCATGAAGATGTAGTGATTTCCAAAAATATCTGCAATTGAGTTATAATATATATACACATATTACATATATATTATGTAGGGTGTGTAAACCCATAAAAAACTGGGTCAGACATTCAACTAGGGTGAAGAATCATAGCCCCAGTAACTTTGTGAGTTATGGTAGACACTGGCTGAGAATCTGAGTTGTGTCATTTAGAAGTTAAGGGTCTACACCTTTTGGTTCAGTGCAGACACCACCACTGCTTCCCTCCTCTTTTCGTTGTGTACTACTCATCACAGATTTAAGGAAGGAAGTTACTAAAAACAGATGCACCCTCAAAAATACATTGGGGATTGTGCAACTCAGTGAAGAAACACAGATTAATCTTCTTCAACTCAATTACTCCCCTAACTGACACATTCGCATGTGAAGATCATGAGAACTACCCACTTACGTTCTCTGAATAAGCCAGTTCTGGGTGTGCTCATTTGGATTTTTTATTTAATCATGCTACTTAATGAGCCAAACAACAACAAAGTCAGATACCTACAAGGTAGCAAGAGTTCATTCAAAATTATTTTTTATCCTCAAGCAGACCCAAAATTTAAAATTCTAAACTTACCTTCACTACCAAACTTCCATTTAATTGATGCACAGTATTGCCTCTCACTTTAGAAAGTTTATTAACTTTTCTCTAAATAATCTCTTTTTAAAGAACAATCTTGTTTTCTCACTTGATAATTATGTGATGATATTAAGCTACTAAAAATATTAGTTTCCTAAAGCCTATGTCTTCTTGACATTAAAAAAATATAGAAAGTAGCGGGGCTTTTTTACTCACTGCTCTCTTTCTTCTCTTTCTCCTCAGCCACTGAAGTTCAGACAGAAAGGGCCATTCAGAACTAGAGTCAGTCTCTGTACAAATTATAATTTAAGAAATTCATGGCATTATTTTAAACTACTTAAGTACACTGTCCAAACCTAAAGTAAATTAAGATCACCAAAATTAGAACCAACTTTGCAATTGAAAAGTTCATTTTCTTAAATATATAAAATACCTCATATCAAAACTCAAGCAATTTAGAAATCTTAGAGTTAAAGCATGTAAGGAGAGGTAAAGAGATTGTAACCTGGGCTTAGAATATATGTTTTCTTTCATCTTCTGTCCTCAATAGCATTAATATCACTGATTAAATTTAGTGATTTGCAGAGGAGAGTTAAATACAGTTCTTTATGGATAAAAATCTTTGAGCTGCTTTTTGAAAAATCTAAATACCATTGCAATAATTGTGAAAAAAATCAGGTTAGTATCTATTCTTCAAGTTTTTCTAATAATCAGCAATTTTATACACACTGTTAGCCAAATATTCATATTTTTCAAGTTATACATGATTATTTCCAATATTGAAAAACTCAAAACATAAGCAAAAACATACCAAGGTCCTGCAACTGCTTGGAGGCTTGTGTTCCATAAGTTCTTTGGATGATATGTGGCCTACTTTTACTTTCCTGATAAGAAAAATACATGAAATTTTCTTCTAATTAAGAATTTCAAGTGAAAGATATGGCACTTCTTTCAGTATTTTTTTTATTTTTTCTATAAAATGCAAGCAACTATAGTATACTTTGGGATAGTACTAATTTGAAGCAATCTGTCTGCAATCCTGAGCAAATCATGGAGCCTCTCTCCAGCACGTTTACTGGCTTACAAAACTGAACATCACAGATATCTTTGAGATTACCTGGAAAAATTCCTTTAAGAGCCTTAGTGTTAGAGAACACAGATCATTTATTCCAATAAATCAAATTAGGAAGTCTATAATCTGGTTGAAATCTTCCTCTCACAGATCAAAAGCAACTATTACTATTTATGAAAAAATCCTGTCTAATTGCAGCAAAATGCAATAAACCAATCAATATGCTATCCTTAAGAGGATTAGTTCACCCTGTTTTACTGGTGTATACAACATTTAAAAAGTACAAGATTTTTAATGTGTATTTTCTTTAGAAGTCTGAGATACCCCAAATTATCACATCTTAGTATCTACTCTGGAAAAGAAAGCTTTTCTTCCATAACACCTCCTCTGCAGAGCCTGCCAAAACAAGCAATTCTTTTCAAAGGGCAGGACACTGCTGTTCTGTAACTTCCATATGAAATACAAAACACACTGAAGGACAATACTGCATATTTTTGCTGGATTTTTTGGGGGAAAGGGAGTGAGTTTAATATAGTATCTTAAGATTAATCAAGCTGAATAAACTACATACTGAAGGGTGATATTTTTCTTGCATAGAGTAATCAAAAAATGAGCCTCTCAAAGCTCTTTGTAGCAGTATTATTTTCTTTTCAGTAGTTTTGAGAAAAAAATGCATCTCATTTGTCTTCTTAACATTTAAATCCAACTTGAATCCTCAACAGAGTTGGCAAATGGTATCTCACTTTTATAAACTAGAACTTCTGCTATACTTACAAGTTTTACTGAAATACCACATTGAGAGATCCTGGTTTCCTTTGTTCACTCAAGCAAGAAAACAGTTTAGTCAAATTCTCTTCTTCTTACTACATGGAGACTGTTGTATAAATACAATCTCCATTTACTGGGTCTGTGTTGTCAGTTTTCAGACATACAACCTTTATGAACATGTGCTACATCAAACATAGACACACAGCATGCAATGTTGCTCCTGGGAAGACAGAAATTTTTTAGGATGTACCCATATCTCTAAAGGTTCATTTATAGTCCCATAAATGGCCATGCAACCAATACTGATTCCTCTGGGTGTCAGTCCAGTTTATTTGACAGTATCAGCCAATGATTTTTGCAGATCTTTACTGGGACTGTAAGTTCAGCCTTACAGTCACTAAAACTGGTTCTGCAGCATCAATTATCTGTCATATGCTGCTACATAATAGAATGAGACAAGCTTAAGAGCTGTGCTACAGCATCTGGAATACATCCTACAGATCAAGCAGGACATAAACCTTAAGGATTCTGTGTCTCAGTGTTGCATAATCACCCGAATACTTGAATCACTCAAGGGGTATAAATCTACCCAGTTTTACTACTGTCTATGAAACTGTGTCAGCTCTATTAACAGCTAAAGTTTTAAGAACAGCTGTATTAAAATACTTATTATGAAATATAAAACTAATAATAGTAGGATATTTGCATAAATGCAGTCCTTGATGCTGATCCAGCATAGTCATATATTTGAACATGCCGTATCAGAATCATTTATGCTATACAGTGACCACTCACTTAACACATACAAAGTGTAAGATACACAGATATAATCATCTACTTAATTAAATTTTTTGTGGAAACGTGGTAGGTCGAGAACAATCTGATGCCACTGTTTAGAGAGGAATGTATAAATGAGTTCCAGAGATCTCTTCTAGGAATTTATAAACACTTTAGTTCAAGTACTAGAGCAAATTGATAAACACTTTTTTACAGTTCATAACCATGTACTAGGGAAGCAGTCTTATTAGTGTACTCCCAACATCTAAATGATCAACAATAAGTAGGAAACAAAACAGTAAAGAAAAGCAGAGAAAAATCTTAGGTAAGTCAGGTAAGTTTCCTGCCTTAAATAAATTTCAATTAAGTGTTTTAAAATACTTTTGGCTTTCATATGAATGCATGAGACACATCACTCCTTTATTGATTTATTCTAATACTTTTATTTGCTATCCCTTGAACACTGTCCCAAACCAAATAAATTAGACAAAAATGAACTTACCTCATTGTGGGCCAGTTCCATCGGTTCTATCAAGTACAAATAAGTACTGTCTTCAAACATGCCACTAGAACATGGAGAAAAAGAAGTGATATTTAGGATTACATGGCAATTAGTTTGACTCCAAGATATGAATTGTGATGAGACAAACCCAAAATTAGAGCTGAAAAATTGATCAATATTAAAATAAATTCCATATATGTCCATTACTGCTGCATGTAGCTAAAGCTAACAATACATACTGGCATTTCCAAACATCAAAAATCTCTGGGCCTGTAGGATTTCAGTCTCTCACATATTAAGTGATAATATTCAAGAGTAATAAATAGTTAGAGCCTTGTTTGAAAAATGAAAACATGCACTTACTGAAGTCCATTACAAGTTGAAAGAGCAACTTTGGAATCCTTGATACCTCTGATGTTTCCATGGTAGTAGCAATGCTCTCCCCCCTAATAATGTTTTTAAAAAAAAAAAAAACGAAAAACAATCACACACAAAAAATTACCCTGATTTAATGTCTGTTGCTTAAAACCGAGGCAAGAAAAGATCTTACACTAACAATATAATTTTAGCTGATTTAAGTAATCGCCTTTACTGCCTATCAGCAATAATCCCAGCTAAGCTAAAGATAAAAAACATTCTCAAAAAAGTTTATTAAAAACCTTTAAGTGTGATTGTCTCTCACATATTGTCAGAAAAACCTACAGTTCATTATAAAAAATATTCTTAATTCTGGTGTCATGTCATCTGAACTCTAACAACTGAACCCATTCCTTATGTAATTATTGCAACTTAAGAAGGTACCAAAAGCATAAATGCTCTTCATCTATCTATGCACAGCATTACTTCCATTTTGCATCTTATTTAATGAGTTATTCAGATTCTGAATAAAATTCCTAACAGGCTAGTGTGCATAACTAAATCATGCTACTACACCGAAAGTAATTACTATGTGTTTACCTTTCCATACCAAGAATGCATAAACCATGCTTTATAACAGCTAAATTGTGATTATCTTTCCCACACAAAGTTTTTCAAGAATTTTTTTAAAGATGATCATCCACTTCTTTAAATACACATCAGGAAGCAAAACAATCTTTTACTTCCTCAGGTCTAAAAGGTATTGTGAGATACTGCAAAAGACAAGAATACAGTCCTTATTTGATCTTCTACACAAATTGTGTGTATATTTTTTGAACCTATAATGAAGCCTTTTACAGATTAATGTGACCTCAGGAGCTCTATTATGGCTTCTAAATAACACAGTTCAGAAAACCTCCCTTAGGAAGTTTGGATCAAGTTACTGCAGCATGCAAAGGTAGCCCATTTGCTGAGTCTGAAGTTCTAATATAATTTTCCAGTCAGATTCATGATTCAGCAACCGCAGTGCTCAATACTAGTGCTGCAGCTGACAATTGCATGAGCTTGTCTAAATGCCAGTGGGAATTGTTTTCTTGCATCATTTAGCATTTTTGCCTATTCTGCAGAGTATTGAGTCTTAATGAAACAACTTCCTTTGTATGTTATATGAACCTATTTTTCTTCTTCAGAGGAAGAAAACAAAACAGCATGTTTCAATAACTACATTGCAATGTAATCGTTTAATTCTGCCCTTATCTGTAATGTATTTTAGTTGAGATTCACTATAACAAAGGCAAAATAATAAACAAGGTATCTAATACTTGGACAAACAACAGTCCTGACTTTCTGAGGGCATAAATACAACTGGAATGTTTGCTTGCCTCCACTCTAAATAGAGATATATTTCACACATAGTAAGTTTACAACAAATATTCTGGCATTTATACCAAATATGAAAAAAGTTATTCCCTGAAAATGTAGCTTTTAACCTTTCTAGGAGCGTACCAGCCCTAATTTTGTTTCTACAACAAACTAAAAGACTGATCTGGTTCCCTTAGGGCTGAACTATCCTGCATAACTTTAATCTGTCCTTGGATTAATAGCCAATTGCACTGAACTCAATTTGGCAGCTAGTTTGACAAACATAATTAATTGGATATCAAGCAATATGCTGATTTTGTAATAACTCCAGAGGTTAAGGTTTCAGTTAAGTCTTTTCATTTTCTGTTTCACAAGTATATAATTCTTGCAAAGAAAAGTCACTTCAAGATTTTTTTGTTTGTTTGAATGTCTTGCATTACCATTATCCCTTCTCCTTGCAGTTTGTGCTAAGGACATCTGAATAATTAATGACGATTAATCTGATGGTGACTTCAAACCCTCTAACTCCTACATTTTACAAGATGTAATTGTTCAGGCAGTAATTGGATCATCTTCACTGCTACCACCTACGAACACATACCCCTCAGCCCAAAACACAGATTGCCGTTTTGCACAATTCCTCTTGTATTACTGAGCTATCCTTACAAAATTCAATCACAGTTACCTTTTATGTGTGGAAAAAGAATTCTGGTGGCTTTAAGTCTTGCAAAACATTTTTCCTTTTTTTCTTTTTAAAAAACATTTTAGTGGCACTGTTCTCTCATAAAGACCATTTAACAACACAATTTAAGAGCACAATACCTTAGAAAACTTTGGTTTTCCATCTTCATAGTGAATCTCCACATAATTAGAAGATAACAAGTCACTGTCAAAGAAAGGAAAAAATCAAGACAAGAAAAATCTGAATACTCTTTCTACTTCTGTGGGTAGGTTTATGGTGGGGGTTGTTAGAATTTTCAAGCTATTTTTATTTTTGCCATACATTAGTTTAAAAAATCAAGCTGTTTGTGTCCAGTAAATGGTTTGATGGTGCACTGGAAGATTATGTTACAGAAGGAGAAATTTTTTTCTGCAACCTATTTCCCTGTATTTTAGCTTTACAATTAGATTATCAGCCTTTTAAATATGCAAAGCAAAATCCCATGGCTTTAGAACTTTGTTTGCTGACACTAACTCACAAAATGTATGTTTAGTTTACAACATTTTCAAATAAATGTTACATTTTATCTAAAAGCTAAACAGAGTATATGTAAGGCTGAAAAAATACACACATGGTTGTTCTGAAGACAAGAGCGTACACTCGCTTTCACAAACAGCAAATACTCAGTTTTTTCCCCAAAACAGTGATGTTCCTTAAAAAAACCCCAAACCAATGCACAACACAAAATACTGCTCACCCCCACCATAACACCCCTTCTCTTTCACTTCTTATTCTCAGACACCTTTCTCACTCTATTTTTTTTCCTAACTCTGGCAAGACAAATTTCTGAAGCATAAAAATTTCCCATACTGTGTAATTTACAGTTCAGATGTCTTCTTTTTGTTTGTTTTGTTGGGGATTTTAAAATTAGCCATTCTGTACATATCCTGTGATAATCTCAATGCCCCATTCACATCCCCACCCTTTATAACCAGGGCTGCATCACAGCGCCCAGGGAGAGCAAAGCAGTTAAATACGTTAACTGGCCCCACCAAATATGCAAGCTAAGCACTTTACTTAATGCAACCCAGAATTCCTAGCATTTTTGAAGTCTCTAATGTACCCTTACAGCTTTAAAAAAAAAAAAAAAAAAAAAAAAAAAAAAAAAAAAAAAAAAAAAATCATTAAAGGGTCTGACAGTGGTACATATATCAAAACAAAAATATCGTTGCTACAAATAAAAACCATCATTAGGAAGTCTGGTCTGACAAAACAGACCTGGTGGGAATTCACGACTAACAACAACTTATGATAATGGGTATCTCAAACTCAGATTAGACTACTAGCAATCCTGATAACACTTTAACTATGGGACTCATGGCTCATAAAATCAATTCTTCATGCCACATTTATCAGGCACTACACTCAGAAAGCATCCTGCAGAAGTCAGTTATCAGTGGTTCTCTTAAAAGTCCTTTCTCATGGAACTGAGAGACCACACTACAGACACTCTGCGCTGGAATAACCAGTGCTAATAGCCCTGAATAATTACTGAAGTCTCATAATTCGTCTTAAACATCACTTTGAAGGCAATATTTAATAGATATATTTTTTAAGTACAGATATAAAAATAAATTCACTTGCATAAAATCATTTTAACATTCTCTATTTGTATCAGAGTAAGATATAAATGTTCTGCAGAAAATACAAATGCTGTATAAATAGTGTAAGCACTTGACCACAATGCAAACATTCATTTCTTCAGCGTGGCAAGATCTGAAGCTTTTAAAAAGTCTTACATATACAAAACAATTAAACTTTAGTGTGTTGATAATGTCCTTTCATTCTTTGCATTTTTTACCCTGGCCATTCTCTGTACTTGATGTGATGGGGTACAGACCAGGCTACAGATAACTGACATAAGTAAGAATAATAGAAAACTGATTAGGATGTAAGTATTAAAAACAAACAAACAAAAAACCACAAAAACCACAGAGGAGGGTTAAACAGAGCAACTATGCTCAAGTTCATATGGCCTTGACCAGATTCAGATTTTTAGACACTTCTGCTTGAATTCACCAAGACCATTTGGTTTCCTCAAACCAATTCCAGGGCCAGCATTTATCTACCTGTTTCCAAATCAAGCCCACACTTTCACACCCTCTTTTTTGCCCTCTTCTAGTAACCTTGCACAACTGATCTCAGAACTGCTTTCTGTGCTATCTAGTGTTTTTGCATCTCATAAGACTTGAAGTAGGTGATTTCACACTGTTTACTGACTCACAACTGCAGTCTAATTACAGCATTTGTCTCAGATTTATCCTATTTCACGTGATACAAGAGCTGCTCAAAATTTCTTTAGTCCACCCTTTGAAGAATTTTCCCAGAGTTTAGTACTCTTCTCTCGGATTTTGGTTGAGCTTCTGTTCTAACACAGTTAGTTCCCTCATCTGCCAACCTTTTCCATTCTTTAGATTATCATTACTTTTAACTCCAAAGGAATTCCTGATTCGGGTAGTGTCCAAATAAAGTGTCCCACCTGTTAGGATATCTAACACAACATGCTTTTGATGGGAAACTCCTACACATATATTACAAGTACAAAACAAGGATGCAGTAGACAGCGACTTTTCCAATAGATTCCACATTTTTCTCAGCATTGACTTTCCAACATGTATTNAGAAGCTACTAGAAGCTTTCCCCGTGTCCAAGAGAGCCAGAGGGCTCCAAGATGGACCTTTGGTATCTACCAGATATAGGGCACATGAAATTCTCCATACTGAACAAATTCCCTGCAATGAAAATTGAGGCCTGCTGTTCATTATATACTGCCTACATCGTAAACAAAATGTACTTTAATTTCTGAAGCACCTTTGTGTATCCACCACCTAGAAGTTGGGATAGAAAATCTTCTGTAAGACTCTTGTCTTTCACAAATCTGTTTCTCATGCTATGCTGGAACATAGCATGAGACATGCTATAGTTTCTGATCATTATTATGTTCTTAAACTTGCCACACATAACCACCAAGGTTACGCAAGGGCATTTTTCTCTTAACATTTCCCTCAGGACAGCAAGAATTTTTTTGCAATGGAATGTTCAAAATCAGTCAGCTGCTCCTTAAACAGTATGCCTCTACCTTGATAGGTACCTGATTTTAGTCCGGTACCTATTCTTATTCAAGTATCTGCCTACAGCAGCAAATGTCCTAAGAGCACCTTATTTGCAATCACTCAGAAATCCCTCAATGTATAGAGCCAGTCTGAGAGAACACTGATCTTTTTCAGGGAAAGAAGGGAACAGGAGCAGAACAGTATTTTTGCAGGCTTTTTCTAATACAGCTTTGCTAGTACACACAGCCCATTGCTTCTACAATCAAGTTAATCTGAGTCCTGTTCTCTATGTTCATATCAAAATCAGTACAAATGCAGCTATAACTGTCTTTGTAAATGGTTAGTATTGAAATGTGATATTGCAGAGAGTAGCCTAGGACCAAAAATGTTCCACTATTGCCACAAAGAAAAAGGTAAAATCTGGGTAAGGGAGTTTGTTCTACACTTTGCTAAAGCTCCAGGAATAACAACAACTGTAAAAATACATATAAAACTGCTATTGTAAATTTTCCCTACCGAAACTTTTACCTGTTATTAGTGCTGACAAATATGACAAAAGACATGAAAAATTATTTAAGGAAAAGAAAAAAAATTAACACTTAACCAAAATAACTTTCAAACACTTTTTCCTACTCAAAAGACATACACAGAAGAGCACTGTAATTTCACCAGGAGGTGTGACAGGATTCTTTATGCAAGTGGCATCAAAAAGAAAGGCCTAGAATACACTGATTAAGAGCTCACGTAGAAGTACAACTTCCTGAGGAAAGAGGCACAGAACTCAAGCATAAAGTAGGGTTCTCCACAAAATAATTTTTCTTCCTTCATTATCATTTACAGAGTGCCTAAATTTACCTCTGAAAAGCAGCCCTGAGTTTTACAAAATACATTTACACCTCATCTACACTGGACTGTTTTGCCACTCTTGATCTATTTTGTTTTTCAAACAAATTTGTTTTTCAATATTATGAGCACCAGAAACAGTGCAAGACTTAACTGAAACAACTATCAGTCGTGAACACATCAGACAAAAGTATATTTATGTAGTGACACATTAGTATCACCCTTTACAATGAACACATCAAATTGCAACATGTTGAATAACTCATAACAAAATAATTTGTCTGCTGAGACCTTTTCTATACTTCCTTCCACCCTGCCTTCTTTGTCTTAGATAATTGTTCTTATTAAGCTGTCTTGCATCCCCAGCTCTTTTATCCGAGTTACACTGAGAAATGCAAAACAAACAGCAAAGGGATATGCCATTCCCAGCAGTTGCTGTCTGTGAAGACACAGGCCAGCTGTTAAAGCAAACAGCAGATGCTTTCTGAAGAACTTACATCCACTTCCCTGGCACTTGCTTCACTGCTGATGTTCTCATTAGCAGGAGAGTTGCAGAGTGAAAAGTGGCTTACCTCAGCTGGCAGCTAACTATCCTGATGAAGATAATTGATTTGGGTAGGTAAAGGATATGAAATGACTAAGAGATACCTCATATACAAGTAACCAAGTTAGCTTTCAGAAACGTAGCAGACAGCCTGCAGAAAATCAGAGTACAGCTCTCACTATTGACAAGATATTGACATACCAGAAACAGACTGAAACACCTACTAGATTAGAAGGATAACTGTTCTTCACCATTGCCACTTACAGTGGTTACACGTGATCAAGGAATAAGAACATAACCAAAGAAAGGATGCATCAAGTTAGACAGCTGCCTAGTACATTGCCTGACAGCAAATACACACAGGGAGTTTCTCAGCACTCAGTGATCTGTGACACCAGAATTTCATAAACTGGAGTTAGTACAATTGTTTTCAATGACTTTCAGTAGATTTCTTTTCTGTAAATTCTTACAATCCTGTAATTCCTGTAGACAGTTTAATATGTGCAGCATCCTGGAACAAGAGTCACGTTTTAATTATTTTTGTGAGAAGCATCTTCTTTCAAAGCTCCTCCTGCATTTGATACCTGAAGTTGTTACATGAGAGGGAGGAGGCAACAAACACGCTCATCCTGCCCCACAGAATCTTATAGCATTGCCATGTCACAGACGTGTGTTTGCCTTGCCAAGGCTTTTTGACCCTAACAATCCACCAAACCAATGGCTGCGGTTGCATCTCAGCTGACAGACATACAAAATCCTGTTGAGATGGATGAGAGATCTACATTCAATCAAATCCAGGATCAGGAGTGCCCAGAATAAAGTCTTCACTCCACAAGCAAGTTGTCTAACAAAGGGCGCTTTTTACATGTAGGACAAGGACATACAGAGACAGGACAGTGGGGGAATGGCTTTAAACTGAAAGTAGATTTAGATATAAGGAAGAAATTCTTTACTGTGAGGGTGGTAAGAGGTTTTCACATCTGCCCTAAGACTTTTTGCACACGAAACGCCCACTGAGGTTTTAATAGGTTGCTTCCAGTTCTGAGAGTGGCAAATAAGGCAGTAAAGCCCTGTTACTTACAGCTGGGAAACTCAAGACTGCACTTACAGAAGGGCACACACAACACCGTGAAATCCTAACACTGAATTCTTTGCATCTCATCTGTAACAAATTTTTGAAAGCTGACTAGAATTAAACTTTTCACAGTATTATTATCACATTTAAATTAGCAGCTTGTGTATCTTAAAGAATCCATTTAATACCCTAAATGTTTAAGTGTTCATTTAAGAAAGTGTTATATTCAAAGTTTCTATTATTCACATTTCTATTAAAAAACAGATTTAAAAAAAACCAAAACAAAACACAAGAAGCAGATAGTTTCTCAAACCAGTTACTGCCTTACTGTTTTTTAAATTAGGCTAACAATGCAGTTTCCTTTGGGACTACTCTCATGTTAATTCACCCCTACAGAAATATTCACCACAAAAACTAAACATCAATTTTATGCTTTAAACTGATAGATAAAATTTGCTGTAATGTTGGCTGCAATTCACATAAGAAACTGACTTTTCACAATACTCATGATATTTTAATGCCTCAAATATTTAAGTTATGTAACAGTCAAATGTGGTGGGGTTGTACTTTTCAGTTCATGCCAAAGGTGCCAAATATTTTTCATATGATATCTTCATTGAAAAGAATCCGTTTTCCTGGAAACGGAGTTTCATGAAAAGATGGACTTCTACAGAGAAAAGAAGGAAAAGCTGAAAAATATAGGCTAGTTTTGGTGATTTTTTTTTTTCCCTCCGCATCCCCTAAAATCCTCAATTTTGAAGCAAGCTTTCAGAAGGAAGGGAGAGCAAGTTTTGTCTTTTGTTTTTACCTTCTGTTTTTGTCCAGCTCAGTTAACTAATTCCCTATTCCTTGTATGTGTCTCAGCCACCATAGTCCCTGTGGTGAAGATTCCAGTACAGACCCAGCACCCTGTGCTGGTGGAGACCTCTGTATTTAGAGGCTGGTTTTAGGCCATGTCTGAAAACTTCCAGACAATATGGCACCACTAAAAAACCAGCAGGTAGACAGTTTTAATTCCCTGCTTGTGGTAGTACTGTGCTTTAATGTGTTTTAGTACTGCACCAGACCATAAAAACTGCTGCCTTTAAACAGAATATAAAAGTTACCTGCAGAAACTCATCTTTCAACAGAAGAACAGCAACTTAAAAGCTTTTTATATGTTGATGAAAAAGAGATCATTAAAAACTAATTTGTTAGCACCTTGCAGACATTTGTTTATGTATATAATGCATCAATGAAAAATTAACTGTTTGGATATACAGAATCATTGATTATGCAAACACACTGTTACAACAAAGGACTGATGGTTTAAGGACAAAAGTGAACTTACTGAAATTAATGAAGATTTGAAGGCTTTTTATAGAAGCACGTTTTAAGGCACTGCTAATGTTACTTGTTGCACAGGGAATTTATTGATTTTGGGCAGACAAACATAGCTGCATTATAAGTAGCTTTTCAAATGGGATTGTTACCCCACTAGTACCCTATAAAACTTCCATTTTTATACTAAGAGCATTAAATAAAAACATTATCTAATCCATTACTAATTAGAAAAAGTATTACTTTTTGCATCATTATTTCCATAATACACATATATGCAACTACTATGCATTGTCATAAATAACCTCACACTGACAGCCTGAAATTGCCCAAACATTTAAGTGCAACATGGAACAAGATGTCTGGAACTTCAGAGTAGCCCACTTTGTTAAAGAGTTCAAAACTGATCTTTTTTCTAAGTCTTCCTGTCAGAAACAGATGTCAACAATTACCTTTAGGATAAAAAATTATATTTCATCTGGTTTAGGCCTTGTGCAACAGCAAAGCTGGTTACCTATTCAAACTCCATACAAATCTTGCATGTGAATTTTACTGGATTCACGGGTTTGAGAGCCTGTATTTTCTTCAAGATGCTCCAGAAACTTTCAGATTGCCACCTGTTTTTCTTACAAAATCTTAACAGTTGTTAATTAAAGCAAATATCCAATTTTCTTCACTGCCTGGTTGCAATATTTGCTGTGAAAAAAAGAGCAGCTGCAACACAGAAGGTAGGCAATCACACAGATTCCAACAGAGGTAAAGAAAACTTCAAATTAGAATCTGTTGTAGGTAACAACCATCCTCAATTTTATTTTGGTATATTTGTAAGAGATTCAAAAAAACACAAGACCAAAACCAAAATATATAGAATACATACAGAGTAGGCATGAACTCACCTTAGAGCAACTGATATAAGTATATATTCAACATATACAAGGGTATGTCAGGATTTTGGACACATATTCCACATGCAACTGGATTATTTTGTCCAAGTCTGGCCCTGTTGCTCTGCCTTTCCTTCTGACTAGACATTAGCAATACCACTATGCCAACTAAAACTCATTGTAATCCAACATTGCAGCAAAAGGCAGCATTTTGCTGAACGCATAAATGTAACTGAAATATGAGAATGGATCTTTTTCAAATCATTGTCTCTGGGTATTTACAATTTATGTTACAAGTTTTATGACTTACAGTTTTAGAGTATTATGTCCACACAAAAAGTAGGACAGGTTTTTGAAGTGATCATTTTCTAGAGCAGTACCAAACAAAGAGTCAAACATTTATGAGTCAAAAACCACTAAAGAAGCTAAAAGAACTACTTATAAAGAGGCAAGCAGTAGGGATACCAGTAAGGCATCTGCACACCCTGCACCTTTTATATATAAGCAGTAAAAAAATTCCTGATACCCCAAAAGCAGAACTTCTACACATGAGGTGCCCATCTAGTGATCTCCCTCTCTCTTTTTGAAGTGAAAAGCATTTCCATTTTCAATTGTTGATAAACAGCCACAATTAGAAAAAATAGTCATATTCTTTATGAATTTGTTAGTTGTTAAAAATAAGCAAGGACAAACAGCAGGGATGAACAATGGGTAACACTGCAAGGATATGGGGAATGTAAGGCTACTAGTATTTGGATAATAGCCATTCAGCATGAGACTAAGACAGGAAACGCAACCAAAACCCAAACCCTATTATCTCTGTTAGGTCACTGACTGATGGGCCATGGATGAAGCTACTTTGGCACGGCCTTCAAAAAGTTCAACCAGAACTTTCGAACGGATAAAAAGTGGTAAACAACATCATTATTTGTCTTCTGGGAAGGAACAAAGTGTTTCAGGATGCCTGTAGGGACTTGTGCGTATGTGGAATCACTTCTGTGGAATATTCAGGGGATGTGCCAAAGGCAGGGAAGGTGAATCAGGACAGAACAAATGATGGAAAATGGAGAAGAAGCGGCATAAAAAGGAGTCATTAGTGTAAGCTGCAAGACAGTAGGTTTGTTTGGCACAGCCCCGCACCTGATCACTGCAGTCTGTCCTATGTTAAGTTCTACTGGCAATATTTCCTTTGTGACTTTGCTCTCTATTCTGCATAGGTGTGATATGCAAGCAAACATTGAGAGTCAGTCAATATCTGTAAGGAGATTTATTCCCAGGAAGACTAAGGCCTACACCAGTGACCGAATAAGAGACCACAGGCCTAGGCATCAATGTTGAATGAACTTAAAGCCTGTGTTAACATCTGAGTCAGTGAATGCTGGGCATGCCTGTGAATCAGGAGAGGGTTGGTGCCTGTGTTTCACCAGCAAACTTTCAATTCTCACGAGCTGGAGAATTTTATCAGGCTGTTTGTAGTCCTACTCACCTGAGTGCTGTCCGCATTTATATGTGGTGCCAGTAAAGGCAATGTTTTTCCTCTGTGATTGTCCATACATTGTTCCTCTGTGTGACCAGCCATACCCTATGTATGTGCCATCTCGGAATGTGTGCTCGGTCTCGCTGCCGGCTGGACATGCCGACAGGAACAGTGGCAAGCAGACCAAGAGAAGAAATTCCCTGTAGCTTAGAAGCCACTGAACACAGGTTCCCTTCACAAGTATGTCATGATTATCCCCTGGAATTGCTATGTATGGGTCTGTCCCTCATAAAACAACAGTCTTGTACTACACTACAGCTCTTCCAGAGCCTAGAAAATGCACAGCTATTGTCAAGCCTTCTTTCTCCTGCAATTCTGTGTGGCATTCCCAGTCTTCACACTAACTCATCTTTTGCCAGCCACTGAAGATTTTGCATAACATTTTGAAAGACAAAAATGCAAGAGCAACTTAACTTCAAAATTATGCATGGATGAAGGAAAATGTTTCCAGTCCACCTTTGCAGCAAAACATCTGATAATTAGCAGCCAAGCAGCAAAATACACAAATATAAATGTTCTGCAAATTTTATAAAGGCATAACTTACAGCTTTGAAAAGCTATTAGATGAAGTTGCATTTTTTAACCCTAACAAAACTTCCATTACATGACAGTTGAGACCAAAATAAGACCAGAGGAACACATTGAGTCTTCTAACCAGTAAGCAATTTTTTTATGTAAAATTTGTTTCTCCTTTTTTAATCATTATGATAATCTCAAGGGCAGTAGAAGGGTAAAATGTACTTTTGAGCATTACTGTACATAATTTTACCTATCCAGTATTTGGTACTGATTTTATACTTCTACCTTATTCTTAAACTTTCTCAGTGTAAACTTTCAATGGCAAAAAAACTTCATTACAAATTTTAGAAAAATTCCTTCCTTCCTTTTAGAAAAGTTCCATACCTTCAGCAATGGATATAAAAGCATATGTGATACAACAACTAAACCATCACTGACCTGTACTACAAATCAGATCTTCTAGACCTGATGACTACATAAAATTGTGTGTCTCATATGTAAACAGACTCCAGCTGCACCTTTCAGTAGTGCCACACCATTAGGATTCCCACCTCATCAGGAACTTCATTGTTGTAGTGACAACAGCATGTTTTCCAGATCATCAAAGATGAGCCATTCATACAAGTATTTACAGTATTACCACACAGAGATTTGAGCAACTAAAACGTTTCATGACAATTCAACAATAAGTAAAAACAAAAAAAAGCACAAGAAAATCCACATCTTTCAAATACTACCAGTACTGGAATTTCTCCACCTATCATAATTTATCACAAACAATAAAATCTTAAAGGTGTGCTATCTGTCAGCAAGGGTTAATGTTACCTCACATTAAAAAAAAGGTTAAATTTTACATCAATAAACTTGGATAATAGCATGCTTTTCAACATATCCTGGAATATCACATGCCCTGATCTTATACCATACATTAAAGGTAATAAGAGCAGGAACAAAAAAGCCTCAAATTACATACTTACTTATTTAACGTGAGGTCAAGGATGAATTTGGAGCCAAAGGCCTCAATCTGGAAACTTGCCTGGGCCAGATGTACAGCCTATAAACAGGAACACAGAGTTGTCAAAAGATTCACTGAGCTTCATGTGCAACAAATGTGACTGTGAAAAACAAAGTTATGGAAAACAGGCTTATTTTTATTAATCTCATAGGCATGTGAAAACCTTTGCCCCTGTACCAGATTCTGATTCCAAAGCATTTGCCTTTGTGGAGGGAAGCAAATGGTACCTGAAATGCAAGCTTACAAATACACACTCATTCCTCACAAAAAGGAAAAAAAAAAGTTTCACGCAAATGCCTATGGTTTGCCATAACCAGATGGCAATGTAACAAAAGCATAATGTAGTATACTGATCTTTTAATTAAGTTATTGCAACTGTTCCCTTTAAAAGGCCTGAAATAATTAAAACATTTGTAATATACACCTTCTAATACTGAAATTACGGCAAGGCTTGTATTACACGCTATGAAAGACTCCTTCAAAGTTACCCCTTCACAATTAATGGATTTTCACTTGGCATTTTAGTTAAACCAGTGTACTGATGCTGCTCAACATACAACAGCAAAAGCAACATTAGTTTGTCTCATATAGTGAGTTAAGCTCAACTTTCAGAATACTCTTGTCAGACATAAACTGTATTATTTATTCTTCTCTATACTGTTGTAACTGCAGACAAAAACATTTAAAACATGCTTATCTGTTTTCTAGAAAAGGAGATAAGACATGATCCAAGAATCTCTTTTTGCGAAGACTGTTCCAGCAGTATTGAAGAGATAAGATCTGAATTTCATAGTCTCTTTCCTGATAATTTACTAATCAAATCATGCTTACTTATACCCTAATTTGATACAGCATTAATAATTACACAAAGTTGGAATACTACGACTAAGCTCTTAAATCAAAAGACAAAAAAATACTATTTAAAAACCAGCAGCCCAATTAATCTTCAGGTATGTCACAGAAAACTGTATCAAGTTCTAGCTAGCCTATGGCATAACTTAAATTGTAGGCCCACAAGTCCTACAATTTTGTTCTCTTTTGTAAATTATTCCACAAAAGACAAGCTCTTTATGTTTCTCTTCCATTTTTGCACTGCACAGAGCAGCACCGATTTTCATCTTATTTCTCAGCAAAGTTATCAGTCATCTTTCAGTAAATACTTCAATTAAAATTAAAAATTCTAAAAATTGCTATTGTGACTAAAACCAGCTGTGATGTTTCCTCTATTGTTTTATCATTGTTTGTCTCCAGATTTATCATTCCCTTTCAACAGGGTCACAGAGATTCGTTGTCAACCTTCTTAAAAAAACCCCAACCATGTAGTTACAAAATATTTTAGATACGTTTAATACCATTAAGCAGTCTCTTAAGTTTTTGTTTATTAAAAAAATACATCAACTTTAAACAAGAATTTTAAAAATAATATTCCTAGCTGATATCTAAAATAATACAGAAGCAAATGAGTATCAAGTTTTCTCTCCACTACATTTGTTGGTAAATGTGTATTGTTGTCTCCCGAGTTCACCAATTTGCTAACACTGACTTGGCAAACTGAGTTTAAGTATAAAGAACAAACTGGTGGCATAATCAAGACAGACTCTGCAAGTATGAAAGCTAGCATACACATAAAAAACATTTTAAAAAAAAAATGAAAAGAAAGGAAAAGCAGAGAATCTGAGGTTGAATGCATGCCTAGTAGGAAGGCTTTTCAGACCCAGCTTTATTTTTTTTTTTCAGAGTGAATGAAGGAACAAATGTCACAAGGAGCTTTCCAATAACCTGTTCATGACAAAACCTCCATTGTTTTCAACATATGCACATATTAATTTAATTTTTTTTTTAAAGCATGAAATTTTTTTGCAGGAAAAGCATTGCAATTAGTTTTATGCCACAAAGATTCCACTTCAGAGTTACAGGACCTACTGCTCTGAGTTGCCTCTATATGTAGCATTTACCTAAAATGATGTGTCTTCATACATATGCCACAGTCAAGATTTCAGTATTAACTGTCTGGAAAATATAAAAGAGGTTGTACTAGTCTATTCTGAAACATCTGACTACTCTTAGGGACAGCTAGATGGATGACTAGACTGATCTGCTGTAGCTTTTCTGTTGTTCAATCAAGCCCATTCAGTGATACCTGCGTATCAGCTTTTAAGTTTCCAAACCATCAACCATGTATTGTTTATCTTTCTGCAATTTTAAAGTATTAGAAGTAATTTGTATTCTTGCTCTGCAATATTATTAAAAAAAAACCCTTCATCTTGTAGAATCAGGTATAACAACACTGCTATCTCCGAAAACAACTACTTCTTTATACAAAAACACTATTTGCTCTCTCTTACTGTGACTCAACAGATGTACACAAGCAATTGCTGTGAAGCAGCTGACACTAATTTGATGCCCTGCACTAGGACATGTTCTCCACCAAAGTCAGCTCAAACCATTGGTTACAAAAAGAATACTGGATTTTAAATCCCTGCAATTTAGCAAAGACACTGTTTTGAATTCAGGTGAATGTGATACACCACTGCTGCAGCAAAATACAGATTTTTGTTAGCCAGTTAATACATGAAAGCCCTAAGACATGAAAGTCACAAGACAGAAATCAGGTGAAAATAATGCAACTAAAGTAATTTAATTCTGAAACTGAACTTTCTCCTGCAACAAGTTCACACAGAAGGCTACCAGTGAGTTATCACTTAGTGTTTTAGGTATTACAACCATCATATACCACCATGATGGGAGGAAGTATTTCAAAAAAGTATCTGTGTGAATCTGTTAGACCATTTATAATTTCACTGTATTCTCTCATCAGCTACTGCATAATACAATGTCTGAAGTAAAATCTGAAATACGGTGATCTGCTCACTGGCATAGAAATACAAATTTAAACAAGAATATAATGTAGACTGGCATATGTTTTGAAGAATATACATTTTTTCACAGGAAAAATATTAAACATCACATTCATGTACCACTTGCATACATGTATATGTTTACACCTCCATAAGTATTCTTTACTTACATAAACCAAGTAGACCAAGCTCCTTTGTCCATGTTTGCTTATTATCTAAAAACCCCTGCAGAGGTTCCTGCTTTAACAGCTATAACCTACTCCAATGGCAAAGATGCAAAATTATATAAAGTTTTTCTGCAGCAAAGACTTACTTATGATGTATAGAGAAGTGCATTGAAGGAGGGTCTGAGTCTTTCAAATTCTTCCTGCCCCTATACCCAAATCTTAGAGAGACCAAAAAAAAAAAAAAAAAAAGGTCTTTTTTTTTCAGTGTTCTGGAAGCTCAGATTTCTAGCGTAGTCACTGTAATAAGAGATTCCTCATACTAGGGACATTCTAGGAGTGCTGCAGCTGCTTGTGCAAAGCAATAGATCTCAGGGGTTTTTCCAAGCTAAAAATCCATAGACATAAAGAACTCCAGTTTCTTTCAAATAAGTCATTAGCTTACAATAAGTTTCAAGAGGAACACGGACTAGAAGGCTGTAACTGGAATCTCTGTTCTACTGATCTGTCACAACTGTCATTGTTTTCGTTATTGCTTTTGGGCATCATTTGTCCATAATTCCAGACCTCCAGGAATGTTACAATCATCATCACCAAAACTAAAGCAGTATATTGGTTTTGCTTTCTTCATAGCAAAACTATGCCAAATGCAATAACATGTTATCCCTTCAAAAATACTAAGTTCTGTCACAAGTTCTTAAACAGAAGTAACAGCATTATTTAATGGACTGATGGTACCTATGGGTCATTTGCTATATTCATACAGATGTGATGTCCAAATGACAAGCTCATGGCTTTTAGAAATCTATTTTTGCATACAGTTCTGCTGACTAGAATAGGGGCCAAAAGCTATCTCTCGCAGTTCAGAAGCTGAGCGAGAGGTTTCATCGCTCCTATTTTAGGAGCAGAAATTCAAGTCAGATTTAGGTGATTTTACACCATTAAAACATTTTTTGATTTAGTCTTTCATCCTGATAATCATACAGGTTTTGTCACAAACTAACATGACTTACTGTATATTAGTTCCTTACCCTTCTTTTAGCTTGCTTGCCTATCCTTGAACTTCATACAGAAACCATCCTTCTTTTAGCATTTGGTTAACCTCTACTACATGGCACACATGCCAAGACAACCTTCCACTACTCCCTGGAAATAAAGCATTTCATATTGAAACAGCACACATAAATGTCACAGAAGCATGTGAAAGCTCATGCTTAAAACATACAGCATTTCAGAAGACCTCCTGTTAATGATTTGTTTCTGGTCTTTAACGATTAACAGAGCAGTTACTTCGATGCACTTGAAAACCCCAAGACTCTTCTTTGAGCAAATGGTTGTCTGGCATGTGAACAAAGACCCTGGCCTGCCCTGGAAGTGATCCTCCTACTGTTGTGCTTATAATCCCAGGGGCCAGAACCCACTATTCTCTCCCAACATGACAATACTCAGACAAAGCTGTAATGACACTGGCCTCCAAAACCATATCCCCTTTTGAGGTTTTCTTCATAGGACTCTACAAAGTAGTGCATCCATATCTTGGACCACTTTCCTGCAGTACCCAGATTCCCACAAATGCTAGAAAACCTACAAACTTCATTTATTTTTATTTCAGAACAAGGCATAACAAGTACAAGTGTTGTGCTACCTAACACTTAGGAACTGAAACCTTTTATAGGTTATTGTGTGAAGCTCATGAGAGGACCCAGAAATATATTTTATTTTTTTTTAAGTATTTAACAAGTTATAGAAATATCATGGCCCACATTTCAACCAGGAAACAAAGATCTAGATCTACTTGAGGAGAAATTGGAATAAGGAAAATTCTCTATGCCCAGAAATCAAACACAGGAAGACCAATTTCAACCCTCCTGTTAGTCAGTAACCACTGAAGATGCAGAGACCAGATAAACCTTTTGCATTGATATAAATTCAATATAAAATAGAAAAAAAAAATGAAGTACACACAATTATCCATTTACAAGTAGTGTAAATTGAAGCTGTACCACAGAAAATTCGGAAAGAAAGAGCAAAGCCACCTGACATACTACAAATACTCTCCATTAGTCTTATACACATAAGCCACATGAATTTAATTCATTATTTTGATCAATTTTCATGACACGGGGATTAAAAGTGAAGACCTGGCCTAAAATAGGCAAGTAGAGGAAAGACAATAACTAGCACTGAGGAGTTTTATTCAGATTTTAGTAAAAGTTCACGTGATGCCACCTCTTGAGAGTTTACTAATTGTGACCTTTCATCTTTTACAAAAAAATTATTTTTTTCCAGTACCACTTCCTTTGCAATGGCTGTGATACAGTTGTTTTCCTTTCATCTTAAGGATGCTTTCCCCCCCAATTTTCATATGCTACATACCAAAATTACATAGAGCATTGAGACAGCACTCACCTCAACCGTTACAGCAAGGCAATATGGCAGAAAACAACATTCAGCTGGCAGGAACATTCTCATTATTTAAACGACGAACAGCTGAGCTAACCAGAAGCACCTGGAGTTTTCAGCCCATGAAAAAATAGCCCCAAATAAATACAATTTTTGGGAGGAAGGTGGAACTGTCTTCACATGTCAAAAGTACTCTTGCTTATTTTTTTCCCCAGTCTTTAGAGTCTGATATACGGTTTTCTTAATGACTCCCTCCTCCCCAAAATTACACTAACAGCTTAGAATTATGCATAAAGACATTGCTTCTTCACAGTTTCTGAAAATTTATGATTCAGAAACTGTCCAGCAGATAGTCTTCCTTCATAAGCACCTAGTTCAAGCTATTTTCCCCTCAAAATTTTCTAAGGTTGCCCTGAAATGTTTCTTCAGCAATCCTACTATCTTTAGGCCACAGCTTGTGCTGCAGGGTATTTTGCTCTGCTGGCCACCATAAGGACTTGCTCCTTGCCTTTTGTGACAAGTTGTGCCCTATGCAGTCTTCCTGCTAGGTTGTAAAAATCATGCATATGCAGTCTGTGAAAATGAGCCAAAGCAGTCATCTGGTTCAATAAAAAGTTTACCAATACATTCAAAACACTACCTCCATCTGCAGATGTTTAAAAAGACAGAACACAGATGACTCAGACCTCTTCAGCAAGTTTAAGGATTCCTGTGAGTTTCTTCAGTCTGTTTTTATAAATAGATGCTCATTTTTGAGCATTTTGCACTAAAAATAACTTCAGAAGAACTCAAAACCAGCTAGCCTTAATTTGACTATGAGGAAACAGGTATACAGATTTTAGAGTCTTCAAGCATCAAGTATTTAAAAATCTACTTTTTTCTTCAGAGCATAAAGCAAAAACTGAATATACACTAGAACTCTGTCCCCCTTGAAGATAGATCACTGTCAAAACTATGGTGAACATTTCTTTCTTTCAACTGCAATAAAAAGCTTCTTCTCAGAAGAAGAAGGAATGAAAGAGGGTCCACCAATGTTTTTGATCACATATACCTTCTGAACATGATGATGTTTCACCAAACAGGGATAGAGAGAATCAGTGCTAGCAAAGTAACTTACTTAAATTTTTGATTCTCTGGTACACTGTTTTCTCTTTCAGTCTTTCCTTTCTACCAGCATTTCATGAAGAGAATGCAGAGCCTTACTTTTAGGACATGACTTAAAAATATTTTAAATAATTATATTTTCCTAGCTTTACTGCTTTCTTCCCACATGCACACAATTCCCTCTACTTTCACCCTCTCCTTAAGTGACTCAGCATTTAGGAGGCACTGAACTAGGCATATAACATATTATTCTGGCCACCACAGCAAAGTTCCAGAGAAAGGAGTCTGCTGAATAATAGTTAGGGAGTAGATCCAGATCCTATGCCTATAAATGACATATTAAGGCTGACAAGAAAATACAGGTTAAAGGATGCATAGTTCCAAGAACAGTCAAAGAAGAAAAAACGGTATTTTTTTTCCTGAACTGTCCACTGTATACATGTATAAGGCCATCATATGTTTTTACTTTTTTCAAATGTTAAAAACAAACAAACAAGCAACAACAACAAAATCAATCCTAAATACAGATGTCTTTCTTTACCTAATTATGAAGGTATTTTGGCTAATTCTCTTTATTGCCAATGTGGGAGTAATCAAAAATCTCACAAGCAGAACTTATTACAAAAGAGCATTTATTTTAATTCTAGAAAAGGATAAAAGCAAGTACTAAAAAATCCTCCCCCTAAACCAAAACCCTTGTGTAACTTTCACAATCAATTGCATTCTGTTTTGTTTATCGGTCGTTTGGGTTGTTTCTGTTTTACACCTTTGGCAGACTTCCACTTGCCCTAAATTACTGCTCTGCAGAGAAGATTACAGTAACTGTTAAACAGAAGAAAATAACTAACATATTTGTTATTATGTTATTGGTAAAATAGATGAAAGGGCAAAAAAATTACTTCATGCAAGGAAAGACACAAGATGGAAGTTGGGGGCGAGGATGTCAGGTATGATGATCTGGAAGCAAGACATGCAAAAATCCATGCAGACAACAAACATAACATTGACTCTTTCCTTCAATTTAATGGATCAAAACAATAGAAATTTCATGCCAGAAAAACAAAGTCAACATAGTGTCACTCTCCATGAAGGCCCAAGATTAAAAAACCCTTCTGTGGGAAAAATCTGCAGTGTTAGCATTCCCTGTGTTTAAAAGGGACCCAGTGAGTAGAAAGAAGATCCACTTTACACAGTACTCAGCAGCAAGCACGCCCAAGGAAATCAATACCCATTCTGTCAGCACTGATTTCTGCAGAGCTTTACCCCAACAGGTAGATACAAGGTAGGGCATAGGAAGGATAGGCACTGGCAGCAACATTCCTGTGGGCAATGCTGGGTAAGCAAAGATTTTGGTGGGTATTCTCTATGGCTTCCCAACAAAAAAACCCCACACCTAATGGAGGAAGCATTATTTCCAAAGGCAGGTCTGCAAGCACTTGTAAATTCCTGTCTTCCCACACCCCTCTCCAAAGAGGGGAACAGCAAGCCCCTACTGCTTAAGTGTTATTTATAAAAGTGGTCTCACTTTAAAGGGGTATTAGTTCTGAAGGTAGTAGTCTACTTTCCAACCATCAAACAGCTTTTCTGAGCCATCCATAACACATTGGTGTGTTTTTAGATGCATCCAAAGACACATACCGGTATCCATGTAATAATGAGCTAGGAAGCAACCCTTCTTCCTATTAAAACCTCAAAACTATGCAACTATCTCATCTTTGTTTTCAAAGATTATTCAGTGCCTCTGTATTAATTCCACATCTGAAATGGCACATAATCAATATCAACAAAAGCACATACAATGCACATTAAATTCACTATCTAAAATTTCAAAAGAAATGCAATTCAATATGTAGGAACTCCATTATAGCTAAGTTCTTCAGCAATACCATACACACTGATCTGCTCTGCTGTCTCTTCTCTACCATGGTAATCTCTTTCTATTCAAACCATCTTTATCTCCACTTTATGTTTTACCCTGTAGGAAGGAACTAGTTTTTTTAATTTGTAAAAATAGGATGGAATCATTCTAAAGGGTACCTCCTAAGTGGCATAGTTTAGACACATTTACTTCATTACCAAGTTATTCCACAAAACCAAGGTCTGTTCAATTCCATAGAATTTCGGAGAAAAAAAAAAAAAAAAACACCTAAACAACTTACTATCTGCATCTGTACAAAATGGATTATTAAATCTTGTCATTAAAAATGAAGAATGCAGGCATTATTTGACGAAAAATGGTAACACTACAGCAGTCTTCACCAGTCGCACATTGGCAAGAAACCAATATCGCATTTATTAGGTAGTATATGATATACTCAAAGCTAAGTAATTCCTGCTGCAAGTTCAGGATTCTAAAGAAGCTCCCTATGCAGACATTTCTGCAGTCTAGAGCTGTTTTGGAAGAAGCATTTTGTTGACAATGGTATACCATAAGTGAAAACACCAGAATCTGTGTTGATCAGACAAGTCAAATTTGTGTAATTCCCACTCCTTTTATCTACAGTTCAGCTTCTGAACCATCCTGAAATTGAAAATAATTATTTTTAAGTTAACACAAGGGAAATTACACTCTTGTTTAATTACATGTCCTCCCTTAATTCCTAAAAATGGTTGCAAGGACCACCATTAAGTCTCAAAGACTACAGATTTAAACACACAGAGTTCCACATCACATTATCACTGTTTTGAAAATTCTGCAATTGATATTCTTTTTACTCTACCTTGTCATGTTTCTGCTGGTGCCTTGCCTTAGTATCCAGAATATGGTATGGGGTCTCAGAGTCTCTGTTGATGTAATAGATGAGTCTTGAAGGCAGTGTGATTTCTTTCTGGATGGCATTGCTGTAGCTGTTATTTTTACTGTTACTGCTGTTACTCTGTTGAAATGCATTCTCTTCATCTGCCAGTACTCCCTCTATACCGCTTGCTGTTTCATTCCAGTGCAGGCCTGGGGAAGAAAGATATGCCAGCCATAAATTAGATAGCAGAATGTGTTTATTTCCATTAAAAAGCTACATATTTGCTTGCAGTTTTCAAACATTTTACTGATCGCTCAAGCAAACAAAAAGATAGCTTACTCATTGAGCTAGATCGGATTCATTTTTCACACATAAAATAGTTTCAGAAAGAACATTATTTATTTAATTGCATATACATTTTCACATATATATATATAGATTATAAATATTTTAATGCCTCTGAACCACCAAGAAGAAAAAAAAATCCAAACAAACCGATTTAATGGATATGTAGTTACTCCCTACACCCTCTTCAACAGCTAAATTCTCCCATTAAACAAAACAAACAAAAAAAAAACAACAAAAACAAACAAACAAACAAACAAAAAAACCCAAAGAAAAAACAAAACCCAAACTACAAAAGGCTAAGAATACTCCCTATGTTCCCAAGATAAACTGAATTCAGAGCCCATGTGCACTGAATGCTAAACTTCCTATTATGTAAAGGGAATTGATTTCTACTTCTTTTAACTTTGACAAGAGCCCTCTTCTTCTGTAGCAGCTTTTCAAATGCAATCCTGTATCCCTCCTCATTAAATATTCAAGCTAGAGTCAATCAACACGATGTAACAACATAACAATATTACAATGTAACAGCAGCGCAATAACACCATGCACAGACCACATTCACGTTCCGCATGTCACCTACAGGCAACCAAGAGCAGACAAACAACAAAGCAGCTCACGAAGGCGCGACCCCGAAGTGCCAAATTATGGGATCCCCCGCAGCGTGGCACGCACCGAGCCCACCCCGAGCTTTCAGTGCCGCATCCCTGAGCGGCGGCTGTCCGCGCACGGCATCCCTGCCCAGCACACTGCAGCAAGCACCGCGGCCGCGCGTACCTCCCTTTGTGCGAGCG
>VXBX01003222.1:591197-630925 GCA_013400415.1 Scytalopus superciliaris | reverse complement strand
AGGGCGGGCGGCGCGCGCGCACCTCCCGCGCGCACGCGCGGCCGGGCCGGGCCCGGGGCCGGCGCTGTCCGACGTGCTGCTGAGAACCAAAGGTTACCCAAAAAAGCCCTCCGTGTGTCGCCCGAGGAAGCGAAGGGGTGCACAGCGAGCCGGCAGGAGGGCCGCAGGCAGGCTGTGCTCCGGGGCAGAGCCGCTCCGGCCCGCTGTGTCCCGCAGCAGGGCCCCCGGGCAGCGCGGCCAGCGCGTTCCCGTGCGGAGAGTGCCGCCCCTCGTGCCTCAGCCCCGCACGCCTGGGCTGAACCCGCAACATGCAGAAGGGATGCAAAGATAAAAATAACTTCAAAGAGGTGTGAGAAGATGAATCCGCTGCTTTGTATTCGTTCCGTGACTTCAGGAGTCCGAAAAACTCAGTTCAGAGACAAGTTTAGATACGGAGTTCTTAGCAAACATTTTGCCCCGCAGACTTCTAATATCCAAGAATAGATATGATTTATTTTGGTGCAGGTCTTGCTGCTGAGGAAATAAAGATATTTATCCTTTTTTTTTTTTGTCTGAATATTGCTTTCTATTTGTCATTTTATTCCTTCTAATCTGAGTCTGCATACCACATGGATTTCCAGAAATACAGGAATTTTCCATTTCACATAATTTTCTCTACATTCCAGCCTGAATTCGTTATCATTGTTAATTTTAAAAATATAAGCAGTTTTACAGATCAGACTTAGCATGCAGACTACTCCGTAGCAGTAGTCTTATTACTTATTTAAAAATTCATTCCAAATTCTGATTCTGGGTCCTGCTTGTAGAAACTCAAAATCTACGTGTTTTACACCAGACAAACACACAGAAAGGACAGGCCCATGGGATGACCAGGTATGAAAAGGAACAGAAGATGTTCCTTAGGATTTCTCTGTTGTCTCAGTCTAGTGAGAAAGCTGTACCAGTTTCTGTATGAAATGGTCTCCCATAAGGCTCAGGTTCCCAGACAATTTCCAGGCAGCCCACCCAGTCCAGCTGTTCCTCATCATTAGATATCAGCAGAATATTTCAACCAACAGCAGCTCCTGTTTTTTCCCATAAACATACAAACCCAACAAAGGATCAGTTATGTCAGTGCATCTAGATCTAAAATAAATAAATACAATTAAACAATATTTTAAGAGCAAAGAACGAAAGAGTACAATGACCATGTAATTAAAACAATAAATCCAGAAACTACCTTTAACCACACACCAAAAAAACCCAAAACAGTGTAGCAACAGTGAATGCTAGAAACACCTGCTCTGTGAAAAAAAGAGTTCTTAATTTTGCTAACTTGCTAAAATTTGGCCAGATTTTGAGGGGAGGAAATAATGATTGCCTCTTTCTACCAAGGTTGTCTAGGGCAAAGACTTTCTAAAGTTCTTTTAATTCACATACAATCCTGCAGCAAAAATAATCACCTGAATAACTATCTAAAGCAGACATGCCTTCTCTCTCAGGCCCTGGGCATGTACCTCAAGCTGTGCCTCATAAACCTGCTACAAACCTTCAGGTGGTCATATGCAGTTCACAGAGCACAATGAGCTCAAGATGAAGTACCCCACAAGGAATGACAGCTGCTTTTTTTTAAAAAAACCCTTGCTTTCAACTTTGAAAGACACTATGAAATAATCCCAGATAGATTGCACTGCAGATGTCTGAAAACAAAATACCAGACGTGTGGATTATTGTAGCAGCACCTGTGAAAGAATTTGAAATGTCCAAGTGAAAGAAATGGAAACATGGAAGTCAGAGCTCACAGGAAACAGCTGGCAGCTGGAGCTTCAACACTGGCTGGGGAGCAAACGCATACAATGCAAGGTATACACTTGCTTTCAGTTAGAGTGATAAATACACTTTACATCACATCTTCAGATGATTGCCCAGAGCTTTTCAATTCCTTCCCCCTTTATCAGGATGGGGGTCAGTGAGCACATGGGATGAAATTCTGTAGTGCTACAAGTCAAATGAAAAAGGCTTCAGATGCAAAACTGACAGTCAGCTGGGAGATGTTAGTCTGGAGACTCTGTTAACCCAGTCACAAAGATACAACCTTCCAACATCATCAAATGCCTTTTCTGATATCACATACAAAAAGTCAGCATATCACATGACCTTGGAAAATCTCTATTTAAAACACATTTTAAAAGAACTTTTTCCTTACAAAGGCATAAATAATATTGATCCTGCTGAGTGAACACAATAAGACTGTTTTACTAGGAAATAAAGATTTCTGGATTTCAGTGGTAGTCTATTATCTAACATTTATTTCAAGAATCCATGTAACAAGTCCTGTCAAAAATAAGTAGGTTGGATGTTCCTCGATATTCCTCACAGAGAAAAACTGGTTTCCATTTAACAGAAAGACAAATATGATGATCATTACAGAAGAGTAAATCGCCAGCATAGTCAGTCACTTTCGTAATAACAGGTGACACCAACGGGGCAGCTCCAGACTGACCTCGGGTGATAAAGGGTATAAATACCCGCACAACCAGCACAGCAGAAGCAGCCATTGCTGAGCCCTGCTCGCAGGGAAGGGCAGGAGTCAAGTCTGATTATGATTTATTCATGTTACTGTGGCACTAGCAGGCTCAGCCAATGACTTGCTGTGCTCTGTGCTGTACAGACACGGGACAAAATGACAGACCCCTGTTAAGAGAAATTTCCTTTTTATTTGCAATAGCAAATAGCCCAGCCAGTGCTGTGAATAACATAAGAAATCTAACAGCTCTAGGAGAGGTACCAAGCACACCGAAAGTCTAAAAAGCAGTAATTACACAGGGGACATTGAACAATAGACCCTCATTAGCTGGCACATAACCAATCCATACGACCTGTAATCTGCATTCTAAAGAAGGTGGTAGCCATTCTCTGTTTCTCCACAGGGGGTTAACAGCTAAGACAAAGCTGAACTGAAAATTCATGCCACCCGTATTTCCTTACTTTATATCATACGCAATATAAGTATGGATAATTTATACTTAGAAGAAACACGATAATTGCAATGAACAATGCATTGCATTAGTATATTTTTTTTTTATCATACATGTTTGAATACTCACTGATTCTCCATGTTCAGCTATTCTTAGAGAATTCCCCAGTCAGTAGAGTGAAAGAGAATATTGGTATATGGAAGGCTGTTAGAAATTTTTTTTTTTAAATTATATGACCATCTCTTCCTTCACATCCCACCACCTAACAATGCAGCAGCAACCCAGCATTTAGTCAGAAAAACAAGTACTTTTCATTTATTCTGTTTCTTTTAGTTTCTTTAAGTACATTTTAGATACCGAGGGGGCAGAGAGAGGGAGAAGCATTAAGTGCTACGGTAACGTGACAAATCCATAAGACAGATTCAGGAAACAGAGCACTGACTCTAGAATCTTTAGAAGCAAGCATCGCTTTCAAACAGATCTAACAGAGCTGGATTTCCATTAGCCTTCACTTTTTCATCTTCTTTATTTCAACCTGATACGCTCTAGAGGAAGAGCTTTCCCCTGTTACTTACTTTGTAGTTCAACAGAGCCCTAAACAGAGTTTTGTCCCCCATGTATAATAGTGGAACTATGTACAGCATTGGGCGTAACACTATTTTAAACACAGTAATACTATAAAATAAATTATAGTAAAAATGCCACTTTTCCAGCAGAATTGCCACTCGTTTACCAAGAGCTGCATGCACATCACCATTAATAACTCTGCTCGACAGAGGTACTGCACAAATGAACTCTTTTGCAAGTACTTTATGTTCCAGCAGTTCGGGGTAGAATATACACAGTAATTAGGAGATACTTGCCAGCCCACTCCCCTCAACACTGTGAAATGTTAATGTTAAGGTCAAGTGAAGAAAGTAAGATTATAAAAAGAATGTATCTTACCAGTGTTGAGTAGAAAAGGAAAGGGAACACAGCTGTGCTGCTAATAGCAAATGGGTCAGAGGGTTCATTAACTGCAGTTCAAATTGTATCCAGGTGAAACTTGGCATCAATCATTTAAGTCTGATTGTAGGAAAAATTATTTTGAACAAACCATGACAGACTAATTTCAGAATTAATTCACTGTGTCCTCTTGTATAATTTACTAAGCATTCATAGCCAAAGGATTTTACAAGTTGTTTAGAAGGACTCCTCAGCAGTGTTTAAACAACTGCATGTAATTGTATACAAGATACTGCAGTGAGGGTTTATGCCATCAATGGAAATGTTATGATACTAAAACCTCCGACTATCCACCACACTGGGCAAATTTTTAATGAGAGAACAGCAACATGGTGGTCAGTGAGGCTACCTAGAACACATTTGTCAGCTGTTCTGATATGGATATACTTAGCAAGTAAAACATATGCCACCAGCAGGGTAAAAAAATGCAGCTCTTCTGATAAGCAAGCACTTCTAACTGTGGTGTGACAGCAGCCTGCTCCTTGCTAGCTTGTTTCACTTTTGTGAGGCAAAATGTGAAAACAGTGTCAAGAAAGTAAGATGGGGTGGCAGGGGAAATCTTACTTAAATATGTACTTTGATTTTTATATCCTTCAAAATAAATACATGGAGTTCATATCCCAGGGACTTGCCACAGCTGATCAAACATTTCCAAGTGGTAGGTTTTAAAAAAGCTAGATTGCAGCTAGTCCACTGCAGCTTTGGAAAGGGGAGGGAAGATATCATCACTCTTCCCCTGGCACACTTGCACAGGGGAGAAGAGGACTGCAAGGGATCTCTGGAGTCATCAAATCCAGGCCCAGCTACCACTGGCTATTCCATTGTACAGTTCAGTCCACACATTGTACTTAAAACTAATTGGGGGTTTTGCCCTTCTACTGCCACTTGAAGGCTGTTTCATAAGCTCATGGTTAGAATCACTCAGTAAAGCCTCCTACTTCCCAGTCTAAATTTATTCATGCCCAACTGAAACCCATTTGTTCTTGTGCCAATGCTAACACTAATAGCTCGTTCCCCCTGCTGGTAGAAATGGCCAGGTTCTCAATGCTTACAGCATCTAAGCCCAAGTGATAGGTGAAAATTTCATGAGACTGAAGTTGAAAACATCTCTCAGCACAAAGAGATCCCAAAGAGTAAAGGCTGCATTAACTTGAGAAGCAGAAGGAATATGGCCATGCCAGTACAATACATGTTTGAGCTACTAAACCTCACTGGGAAAAGGAGCTTACTATCTATAGCTAGTACTAGAAGATGGTTCACTGGGCATGAACATGCAGAATTTAAAGGTGTTATAGTTGGGGTTTTTTTAATATTCACCCAAAAATAAATATATTCTTCCTTCAACAATTGGCAGCTGCTGAGGTGCTGCTCAGGTACACAGTTTTGCCTTCTATACAGTCTTGCATTCAGCAGAGACACCTGTGCTGATGCTGCTCTCATCACTGCTATCATCCTCTGCTATAAAAGGTAGGTAAAAATGCTGAGAAGCAGCAATGTTCATCAGATGGGGAAAATCCTGGGATTTCTATAAAATGCAGCTCTACGAAACAGGAGATAAAAAAAAACCCAGAAACTGTTTTATCCAATTAGGCATCCTGGCTTTTCTTCATAGACAAATTTGGACCAGTTTCTCTGCTCCTTCCCTAATTAGGCATAGGGATGAATCAGACATGAAACACACTATCTTGAAAGATTCCTATTTGAGGTTGTATCTGGGCTTTGGCACTGATTCCTCAGAGAGCCTAAAACATTTAGTCATAGTTTCTCTAGAGAGGTGGCCCAAACCTTTAAGAAAAACCAGTGCAAAGTATTATCAGATTGTTGCACTGAAGTCCTAGGGTGTCCCCAACACATTTGAGTAAAAAATATACTTTTTATCACATAAATAACTTGCAATGTTGGACATGGATCACAGATTGGTGTGTTATGATCCCCAAACCAAGGACCTTCTAGACTAATTTCCTTTGTTTTATAAACAACCAAAAATAGTCCTCTTTCACCTTCTTCCCAGCAATCAGTCTGGACTTATGGTTTCCGAAATTTTAAAGAGGTCGGTCACAGATTTGGTCATTCTCAAGGCTCATTTGCCAAAGAGAGTAGCTGATAACATCAACATGGATGTTTTGTAACATTGCATCAATATTATGCACAGATCCTAGTGAATGTTTTGTATAATTTCTGTTGTTAGTTACTTGAGCACATTCTTGCTTCCTAAGGAAGCTTGAGGAAACTTTCAATCTCCCAAAGGACAGAAAGAATCACAACTTGACAATATTTTACTAGTTTACTGGACTCAAACTGCCAGTGCTGTAATGCAGCAAATACTTCAGGGATTTACTACTTCTGCTTTGTCATCTTTGTACAAATACAAATAAAACCCAAACATTCTTTCCCCAATGTAGTATGCACCCTTTGGGCTTCTCATTAATTTTCTGGACAAAAATCTCAGCCACAAATCTTTGGAGCACAAAAAATCCCAAATCCTCACAACTGTGGAAGTGGATACTCCTCTCTCACACCCACGGGAGCCACACACAGCCTGACCGTGTGGATTGTCATGTCAAGAGCCCACACTTGGGGGATGTGAAATTATGTCTTCTACCCCGCTGCTTCCATTTTCCCTCTCACCCACATGAACTCACACTTAGTCACCCTTCAAAGATCTCATTATTTCTCTGTAAGCATATGTTCCCCATGATTTTCTGGAATTGCTTATCTCACTAGTTAACTATAAGTTTAAACACACATTATTATTTGTTGTTACTATGGAAATCTAGCATATTTTTTAAGACACCCTTGGAAATTGAAGCAGTGTTATTTTATCTGGCACGGAGTATCTTTGTTGCATATAATGGTTGAAAAAGTGCTACTTTTCCTATGTTCATCTCTGCCAAGAACACGGTTATTATTCAAAACCCATAGTTCAAAACCAACTTTTTCTACTATTATCTATAAAATTGCATCTTATGAGGAATTAATTAATTTGCTTTTCTCTTTTCCATTCATTTGATGGTTAAGAAATGCTCCAATATTAACTACTTTTCAGTTTCTTGTCTCTTCATTCTGTTTTTTTAACATGTGGGCACCAGAAGCCCCACAAATAAGGAAGGAGGTCACTTCCTATCTCAAGGTTGTTTCCTCAAGACACCAAAGGCTTCAATGCATAATGATGCCAAGACTATTTCTTGCTGCAGATGAGCCAAAGGGGCACGGCACAGTTGTCTGTGTGCACAAAAGTGCCAGCTACTTCTCAAAGTGAGACATCACCAAAAGCAGTCCATACCTCCAATTCAGGTTTAGTTTCACCATCTACAATACCACAGTGAATTTCACATAAATATTAAGAAAACCGTAGGAATGCATTAACTTGCAGTAGAAAATATTTGCTTATTGCAAGCAACTCCAGAAAATTAGCTGCTCCTACTTGTAGCTGAGAATGACCAGTTTGCTGACAATCAAAGCATTGCAAGCATCTAGTGCCTGAACAAGAACCAAAATAAATTTTTAAAAAATCTCACTGCTGACTATATTGCATTTCAGACCAAACCTTATTCTCATAACAAATGCATACACAAAACCTGGATCACAGGACTGCACAATGAAGTATTTACTCACAGAAACTTGAATTATTCTTAATTTTTGTTACTGTTCTTATGTGCTGATATTGCATGTGGAGCTTGGATTACCAAAGAATTTCTTCAATAAACAAACAAATATGCTTCAACTTGCAGATCTTGATGGACTGAAGCATTAAACAGCAGGGGAACATGCCCAAAGGTACAAAGCAGATTAACTGCACAGTCCGAAGGACAATCTGACCTACGCTGGCCAAAGGCAATTCAAGGCCTTTCCCACTGGACAGTGTTTTTCTGCCTCTTTTTATTAAATATTATTTTAGCTTCATCCCAAAATTTATGTGACTCTCTAACACAGTTGCATAATACATGAAACTTCTATTTACCAAAGAGATCCTGCTGAGCACAAAATGACTCTTCTTCCTCATTCTGCTTATAAGTTGACTTTTCTTGTAGAAGAGAAAACTACTTCTAAGCTATCTTTGCCATCCGTTGATTTGACTAACCAATACAAATGTATTTCACAACATTATACCACCTACAAACTTTGAGAGGCAAATAACAATAGCTGAATGGATAGACAAGGAACATCATTGTTATTAAAAAAATTTTGAAAATTCTTAGAACAAAACCAACGTAATCAGAATTATATTATCTCTTTTGCATTGTTTTGCTAAGTAATAACCACAAGAATCCCTGGAATTCTATTTCTCCTTCAGGAAGTTTGGCCATTCAACAGTACAATTCAAAACATCACCCTATTTAATGATAGCTAAAGAATGATCCTATTTTCTTGAGCCTAATTGTTTTAAACTCAACTTTCCCAAACTACACAGCAGCTCAATACCTAGATGGGTGTTACCTCCTAGGAGCTACACCACTTGAAACCTCTTGCTCTGGTTTTCAAGTGTATTTAGTCATTTTTAGAGCAAGAGGAATCCTTACAGATGTGGGCATATGATAACAGTCCTCAGTTTAGGCTTAGATAAGCATATAAATAGGCTTCTAGTGACATTTAAATGCAGGTTTCTGGAACCCTTTTTGGTCCCAGACATATGTGTAAAGGCAACGAGTCGTAGAGCCAAAACTAGAATCCCTACTGGAAGCACTAATGTGCTTACCCAGTCAGGGCAGAAAATGTTATTCGGCTGATAGGAGCTGTCATGCAGCTGAACTGAGAGCTCAAATTTAAAATATTCATCATCATCATCCTAGCAATCTTCCCCCCCTCCCCTCTCCAAGAGAGCAATGAAAAAACAGTCTTACATTTTCAGATGTAACTGTTTTACTGAGGGAACATCTTTTGTTGCCAAGCCTGAGTCATCCCTACAGACTCATTTCTCAAAGAAGCGTGCACATAGAACTGACAGCTGATCACAAGCCATCTCCTAACTTCCATAAAATCTTATAGGTTTTAAAGCAACCTAGTAAAATTAAGACACAGTAACCTTATCTTTATAGTGGCAAACATTAATAATATTCTCTGTTGCTATAGTTATGAAGAGGGAGGACTTTTTTATTCATAAAACTAGGTCACTGAGGAAATAACATGCTCACACAGCCAGGGAACGCTATCCAAGTGTGCAGATAGCATATTTCCCAGCTTGTTACTGCAGCATGGACTGCCCCATTTGCCTCTCAGCTGCTCCCTCTACAATTCTGGCACTGGACCTTGCAGGGCCCCCAGCAACAGCAACACAGGTCAGGAGTAATGGACCTGAGACTTAGCCCAGTATTGCTGTGAGCAGAAATGAGATCTAGCGGCAAGGGAAAAGAGTCAAGCAGAAGGTTTAGCAGTTGATATGTTAGAGTGTTAACATGGCAAAGAGAAGGTAGTCACAACTTCAACTTCTGAAAAGCACAGATACTGGGTAAATAATAACCTTCCTTTGGAATTTTTTTTGGCCACCATACCATCTAGACCAGCTCAATATTGCCCACGCAACCTGTGGGCAGGGAGAGTCTCCCAGATGGCTTCCTGCCACAGAGGAGCTCCAGATGCTGGGTTGTCATGTGGTATCCACCTTCTGGGGACAGGCTTGGGCAGAGATGGGGGTCTTGTCTGGCGAGAATCAGCTTGGCAGAGTAAGTTACTGGGTAAAAGACTCCAAGGATACACAGGGAAAAGTGCTTAAGCATCACACCCAAGACCTGCAGGGTTTGGATCTGAAGGCCTTTGCTGGAAATACAAAAACAAGGGGGGCCCCAGGTGACTGGCTGCCTCCCAGCAGCCCAGAAGGCTCCCCACCACTCACTCATGGGTAGGTATGTGGGTCAGGCACTGAGCTCCTTCTCTGGCATGCTGCCATCTCCAGGCTCTTCTTTGGAGGAAATCTCACTGTCAGTGAAGATGCTAGTCAGCTTGTCTCAAAATTTCCCTGGTCCCTGCTGCCAGCCACATTAGACAGGAGCAGCTCCACAGCAGACTTGCTGTTGCAGCCAGGTCACCTTTCATACTCACTGCTGTGCTGAGTGGTGGGGCACGGGCAGAGAAGGGCTCAGTAGCTGTAGCAATTGGGTAAGGACAGCCAAGTCTCAGCGGGTGCTGGGGCTTTTGTCTTTCCCATTCCTTGGCTTCCTCTCATGTTGCTGTTGGAATCGAGGCAGCCGCAAACAAGGACTTCTGGGCCAGCACTAGGGGTGCCTTCCCTATTTGAACAGCTCTGGAAGGACCTGGAAGGACAGGAGATCTCTGGGTTGCTTTCATGGTGGAATGTCTCAGGTTTCATTGAGGGATTTTACAGTGTCAGGCAAGCAGTGTTTCGCCTGGTCTCTTTCTAGCACCTCTGCTGCAATGCTTCATCGTCAATTCAATGGAACCACAAATAATGAGATAAGTGCCAAATACTCATCTGGTAACCCTCCTACCACAACTTGCACAGGTCTTAGATGGCTGTGTCAGGAGGAGATAGAGACATCTTTGCTGCCTCCCCTGAAAATTGACTCTGTTTTGATGGAAGCAGTTGTAGTCTCTTCCCACTTATCCTGCCAAACCCAAGCTCCACTCAGCATGAATCTTTGGTATGATCTGCATTAGGCCAACAGCAAGGCCTGTTACTTTTCCAATTGACTTTTGAAGATAATAGAGATTACTTACCTCTTTTTTTTGTTTGTTTAGTTGGTTGGGGTTTTTTTTAATTATACAGTAAAGATGTCCTCAAGGAATTTACAGAGATCTTTCCATTACCTTTTCCAGCAGACATTTCTGCCTCAATAGGAAAGGCAGCTGAATATCTAGAAGGCTCTTTGCTCAAGGCACATAGTAATTAGCATTTCTTGTGCCAGGAGGGAGAGGATTAGACTCTCCCCAGCCATCTGCCAAATATGCCTTGCCAATGTCACAAGAGCATTTTGCTATATAAACAGCACAAAGCATATATCCATATACAATTTCGAAATTTAGTAATTTTCCATTGAAAATAAAATATGGCTTTGCATTGTGCAAAAAGGAAAAGTGGAAATGCAACACAGCATGATAAGACACAGAGAGTGATGTTAGTGAATCTTAAATTTTAATTTCAGGCACACTGACACTAGTAGTTAAAAAGGGACATGTAGTGCAAGTTCTCAGAGGTTTCACAAATCACTTTCATGACACCTATACTTATTCAGCAAATGCTTTTGTGATTAGCCTACAGAATAAGAAAATTGGAACAGGCAAGTGAAATGTAAAACAGAGACTTCTAAACTTATTTTGAAAAAGTAATGGTGTAGGGCCTTAGAGGAAGAGACACCCATGTTCTCTCAACCCTCATTTGTTATATCATCCTTCACCAAAATATTTTCAGTTCCAACAATAGGTAAGCTGTACTCTGCAGAAAGGTAATTTAATTTTCTGGTGGATTTTGATATATTCTTGCATTATGTTTCATTGCAGTCTGGAGCAAAATAGACTTGTTTGGTTTTCAGTTGCCTCCCAAAGAGGATGCAGCTACAGCTCTGGAAGAGCCTGTGTCTCCTCTCCAGAACCTGAGCTGCTCAGGATCTGGCAGACATCATTACAGTGACTTCTTCATGCCTGACCCCACTTCAGTAGCCCAGAATTTGGAATTGCTGGATAGCAGGTACATTGGTATCTTCCAAGTAAATCACAGAGAGCTTGGGAGTAAGGGCTTCCAAATATTTAGCTGACAGTAACCCACCAGCTATACCTCTACAGGTGGACCTTCTTCCTGTTGGGCCTTCAAACAAAACAGGATCTCGGTGCTTCTGTACCTGCAACCCCTAATGCAAGTAACAGAAGAAGTGGAAGAGAGAGAAGATGACATACAGCCTACTGTCAACCTGTGTCTCGTGCCAAGGCAGTAAATACTTACCAGTAAATTAAGACTTAAGTACCAGCTTTCCTGTTGCTTCAATGTTCATAGCCTACTAGCTCTATCCTGAAATATGATAAAAGCTTACCAAGGCCTGCTGGGCAGCCTCAACATGCACTGATTTCAGAAGCAGAATATCAAATACACTGTAAGTACCAAATCTAGATGGAGTTTTAGGCCTAAAAAGAATGTTTTTTAGCTCTAATTTTTGTAATTCCTTTAAAATCTGTACAACAGCTCTGTTATGCTTCATGAGCCTTGTCACAAGTACAAGGCTTCACATTGGCACATTTTAAAAATAACCAGTGAGTAAGATCCTGTTCCCATTTCTATAAAAACTCCCCTACTGATGATAAAAACTGGTTAATAATTTAACAAAGTAATCTGAGTGTTCTAAAAGTGGCACAGAGCCATTTATATTTAAAAGAAAATGCTTAGTTAGAGGAGATTAATCTGTGAGAGAGGTCTATTATTTAAGAAAGAAAACACTTCCAAACCCATTTGCATAGACTGCTAACATCACCTGTCCATGGGTAACTACTGGCTCCTCAAGATGCCTACTCTCATGTTTAGAGAATTGCTCCGCTGAGAAAAGGCTGGCTACTTACAGTCTGAAATATTACCCACAGAAGGTTAGGTAGTTCAGCCTATGTAAACCAGATCTAAACTCCACTTTACCCAGGCCCCTACAGAGTAGTAAGAAAAGTCGAGCCCTTGCAATTCAATTTATTGCTGTAAAAATCAGAAAGAATTGGAGGGTCTGTTTTCTTTTGTGGATTCTGGAAGGTTGCTTATCTCCGCATGATCAAGGATCTCCATTTACGCTGAATGCCATTTTTATTGACATTCATTTCAGGTTGCCTAGGGCCTGATCCCCGTAAATATCTAGCAATACTTGGATCAGCATCCAGACCGTTCAAACCTCTAACATTAATCAGCATGCATCTTGATGTGAAACTGAAAAAGGTCAAAACTAGAAAACATGTTTAAAATGTTTTCCTTAAGCATTTTACCTCATTTTCCCAGCCTGTAAAACAAGCATAATATCAGATCAATATTAAGAAATATTTTCAAGAAAAACAACTAATTGGAAATTATGGAAAATGGAAAAAATAAATATGCCTTTTCTTTATTTGGTCAGTGCATCTCCACATCCTTCATGATTCAGCTTAGGTATAAAAATATTTTAAAATGTTTTATGACTGATTCAAAAATTTAACAATTAAATAGGGGATGGAGGTATTTTGTTTAATTAATTATTTTTTATTATTCAGACAAGTCTACGTTATCACAGAATATGTTGAGTTGGAAGGGACCCACAAGGATTATCAAGTCCAAGTCCCAGTCCCGCACAGAACCATCCCCAAGAGTCACACCATGTGCCTGAGTGTATCATTCAAACACTTCCTGAGCTCTGTCAGCCTTGGTGCTGTGCCCACTGCCCCGGGGAGCCTGTTCAGTGCCCAACCACCCTCTGGGGGAACAACATTTTTCTAATATCCAATTTAAACCTTCCCTGACACACCTTCAGGCTGTTCCCTCAGGTCCTGTCCCTGGTCACCACAGAGAAGAGATCAGTGCCTGCCCCTCCTCTGCCCCTCACAAGGAAGTTGTAACTGCAGTGGGGTCTCCCCTCAGTCCCCTCCTCTCCAGGCTGAACACACCAAGTGCCCTCAGCCGCTCCTCACACGCTTCCCCTCAAGGCCCTTCCCCAGCTTCATGGCCCTCCCTTGGACACTCTAACAGCTCAGTATCTTTCTGATATTGTGGCGCCCCAAACTGCACACAATATTCAAGCCATTTTATAGCCAAATCTATGAATATGGAATACTGAGCTTTTGGATAGCTGAAAGTGAAGCCTGAAAGAAAGATTACAGTTCCAAGGCATTTTCTAATTTGCTTTATAAATAGATGGGTTTGACATACCACTCACAAAAACAAAGCTATAGTTAGCTTGCCTGAGGCAGCAGCTGCACAGCTGGGAGAACGCACACTGGCAGCCTCGCTGTGCACTCGCCTGTGTTGTGACACATGCTATCAAAACACCAGTTAAGAACACAGGAAGAATTAGCATTTTGGCTTGAGGCAGAGTGATTGGAAGTGGTTTATGATTTTACACTATCCAACATGTAAGCCATTGAAGAAAAGTGAGCTAAATAGATTCTTAATTGGAAGTAGCAGGTGAGAAACTCTTAACATGACTGACCTTCCTAAGTTAGGCAGGTAGACTCATGTTGAAATTACTGCCTGCTGTAGTTATAAAGCTTTCTCACTATTGATAACTGTTTTTAAAAATAATTCATATACTTAAGTAAAATGAACAAATATTCTTGGGGCATGAATAGTGGAGTGGATACCTCCCAGAATGGCACATCCTGTCTGGGAGCTGATCCAGGCTCATTTCTGACCCTGAAGGTTTGGTGTTGACACCAACTGATTTCAGCCCAACCACATGGATGAATGTTCTGCTATACCTGCAGCTCTCTGGCTCTGAATCAGCACAAAATGTTACAAATTTCAGTTGCACCTCAGAAGTGGGTCCCCTTGAGCTGACAGAAACTGCTGATGACAGAAGCTAGCTCTTAGATTATCTGGGCTTTAACTTACTGGATTCATGTCCTATTGCCCTCCCTTGACTGTATTTAATAAATTCATGTATCCAAACTGCAAAATTAGGATCCACATTCAAATTTCCAAAATCTCAGTTACTTGAAGATAATTTGTTTCAAATCCATCTTTCATTTAGATACTTTCTAGCTGACAAATAATCCCAGTACATGCACAAATATGAATGGATAAAGCCTTGATAACACACCATAAAGACCTTTCATACTATATGCAGCATTTTTACTTTTTTTTAATCAACAGGAGCGTTTCCAGCTTCCTAATACTTCTTCTAACATTAATTTTCAGTGTAGTAGACATATGTATTTTGCAATTGCAAGACAAAAATTCTATATGCCTTAAGTGACATAATACCAAAAGACTGAAAAAGAGAAAATATCCTTCCATGCACTGCTTACAAAATGATCTCTTGACATCTGAGATGCTACGTGACCTTCACTTACATCAAGTGCGTTAAGTTTAAATATTTACTTTCAATAAAAATAAAAACCACAACAACCTTTCCTCACTGAAGCATGCAAACTTAGTACACAAATACCTTTGGAATTCATCATTTAGAAAGCAAATGTTTTCTTTCTTGACAGTACAAACCTGAGTCTGTGATATAAGTGATATTCCTCTTTACTTCTAAGTGTTATAAACATGAAAATGAAAGTTAAAAACAGTCAACTTGTGCTTGAATTTCACCACTCAGTCCTTTCAAATCCACTTATAGTCTGAGCATTTTGACTGTCAAGACATTGCTAAAAGCGGAAAATAGCTCTTTAAAACAGTGCTGAAGACAGAGAAAGAAGAACTCAAACCCACCACAGCTTAAATACTTCACATAAAATTTCAGAGTGAGTTGCAAATTCATGTTTTCCACACCTCTTCATATATAATTTAAAAATATAGTAAGGTTCATACAAATTGATGACAGTGGACCTCAGATTTGGCAAATGTTAATTCTCTCCCCCTAAAAACTTAAGAGAAATGAGTATACTTACAAAGAAAAAATACAGCACTCATCTATCTAAGGTGGACTAGGAGAAGGAACTTAGACCAATGACAGAGACATGCCACAATATTCAAACAAAAAGAAAATGAAAACAAAATGCCCTCTTAAAGATAAATCTAAGCATAAACAGGGATGAACAACGCAAGCCCGCATGCCACGAATGCTTGTAACTTCATCTCTCTGATACAAACGTATCAAGTTTTTGTTCTTCACAAATTTAGGAGCAAGTGCAATGGTAAAATGTGCTAATCTAATGTCACTGTTTTAATTGTTCTATAATTTTTTTTAATATATATCTATATTTTACAGAATGCATACATACATACATATATATATATATATATATAGAGAGAGAGAGAGAGAGAGAGAGAGAGAGTGATAAAGTATAAAAACAGTACTTCATGCAGCCTGGGTCTTTGCACAATGCCACCAGCCTGCTTTGGAGAATGCCATGGCAGCACAAGTCAGCAAAAGAGGGCTCTTAATTTCTGTTCCTCCAGCCCTTCTCATGAAACGCTATTTAATGTAATTTTCAGTGGTGGGAAACCAAACACAAGCTCCTTATGAAAATAGGCAAGAAAGACTATAGAAAAGAAAGAAGCAAAACAAACAATAAGAAACTCAGTGTAAACAAGCCCAAATGAAATAAGCCATGGCAAGTTACCTGGAATATCCTGCTTGTAAAATATTTATCAAACCAAATTAATGCTAAGCCAAAGTACCAGTCTCAATGTAAACCAATACAAAAGTCTCAATCAATGGAGCTAAAAGAAAATACAAAAAAAGCAATCAAAGAACACACCTAAGAACTGTAAAGACTTGTAACAAATTTATAAGTGTAGCACACAAACATGAATTTTTAGATTTGTAGTCAGCAAACCCATAGAACTCAAAATACTCAAAAAAGAACCAAAAATCTAGTGGGGAAAAAGGAAAACACCAACAAAAAAACCAAACAACTCAGCTTCTGTAGGATAAAAAGAAGGATCAAGCCTTAGAAAGGTGGTTTAGAGGATCTATTTTGCCACAGAAGCGAAGTAAACCCCAGGAAAACCAAAGCCTGCACAGATGTCCTTGGCACAAGTGTTTGTTGCAGCAAACTTCACCTTTATGAGATGGGCTCCCCACTTGAAGGAAACCTCCCCTGGCACAGCTGGGCAAGGATTTCAGTGCCAGCTATTCCCCACAGCCACTGTGGGCTGTGCCAGCACACCAGGGGACATACAGCACGAGCAGCAGTCCAGCTGCCAGACATGCAGAGCAATGGCAGAAGGACAAGAGGTACCGAGCACAAACTGAAATACAGGAAACTCTGCTGAAACATAGAGATAAAATCCTTTCTAACTGTGAGGGAGTGGGTGGTCAGATACTAGAACAGGTTGCCCAGAGAGGAACATCCATGCTTGGAGATGCTCAAAATCCCTTGGGATGTGGCCCTGAGCAGCCTGCTCCAGCTGAGCCTGCTGTGAGCAGGGGTGGGACCACATGGTCACCAGAGGTGCCTGCCCACCTCAGCCCTTACTGTGGTTCTGCAAGCTTAGAGGAGATGGTGGGAACACCAGACTTGCCAAAACATAAGCCAGATTTTTGTTGTTTCCCCACACATAGACTAGAATGTGTCTCTTACAGGAAAAACTTGTTGAAAGTGGTTTATTTTTTTCCCCATTAATTAAAAATGCTTGTTTTCAAACACACTGTAGAGCTAAATGAAACAAAGGAAAAGAGAAGTTGACCCACTGGCTACACTAAGGAGCTTGAGAAGAATGGGGTAGGCAATAATACAAGACCCAAGCACTAGGGACAGACAGGGATGCTTGGCTCCACTATACAGCTTCCATGAAAAGGCATATGCAATAACTACATAATTACATAAAACTATATTCATGGTACAGCCAAATGACACTCATCACACCCTACTCTGAGAAAATAAAGATGGAGAACTCTCTGCATTGCAGATGAATTCTTATTTTAAAATGGAGAAGTGTGAGGGAGGAAAAATAGAAATATGCTAAGCACAGAAAAAGTGAACAGTCTCTGTATGATTGGAAATAAAAATATGCAAAATATTATTTCATTAATGTTCTCTTTTAAGCTCTAAAAGATCTAAAAAGAAAAAATATTGTGCTTATCAATGACACAAATACAGATGTATACTCACAATAAAACCATGTAACAATGTATTTCAAAAAATACCTTGAACACAATTCTAAAATAAGAAAAATATAGAAGATAATTCTTGATAATTTTGAACACTTAAGAGTCCTTTACATTCACAGAAAGTGCTGTATGAACAGTAACTAATTGTGGTAGGTGAAAATATGCTGACTTGGACTCCAACATTATCCTGACTCCAGATTCAATCAGAACTACAGTGTGTTGCCAGTAACTCAGGAAATGGCAATTTGCTAGAGCTGACCAGAAAATTAAAGCATTAGACACATTCAGAAATCCATAAAATATCTGTCATCAAAAAGTTTAATGTTTATTTTTAATTGTATGCAGATTGAGCTAATGCCAATAAAATGAAAAGGACAAGTGTTTACACCATCATTTGGGCAGCTGCTTGATTTCTCATTATTAGATCTGAATTTTAACAGAGCTCCTTTTGATGTATGCAGAAATCTACCGGTAGCCAGGTACTGCTTCACAACTTTTCTCTTTAGCCTTCAAAAAGAAGCACGTGCATAATCTTTGTTATCATCATTTTACCCCTCTTAGCAGTGGTCGAAAGGATAGCATAAGCAGCAGTAAAGAGAAGTGTTATCCACGCATTAAGCAAATAAGTAACACATCACAAGAAAGAGTGATGAAACATGAGCTGAACCACTAAAGGAAGTGGATGGATTTTAACAACTAAGGTTTAAACAAAACAGAGATAAACATAAAAAAACAAAACCAAAAAAGTCTTATGCTTTGTTTCTACCTCCCTCTTCATCTTAAAACTTCAGTGTAATAAAAAGCAAGTCATGTACAAGCATTGCATCCACAAGGGGTGCATCACGTATGCCAAAGACTCTGCCTTCAGCTTCACTGTTAATTCTCACAGCACAGTCTCCAGGCCAGCACAGTGTCTAAGCTCTCTGCATGAGCTCACAAGGGCATATTTTCATTCTGCAACTTGTTTGCACAGTATTTATCATAACTAAGCTATAACCAAGATTTTCAGACGCACCAGTGCCAACATTAATGCAGTATGACACAGCAAATATGAAAAGCTGACCAACTTTAAAACACTAAAGTATATTTATATTTGAGGATATGTGATATTTAAAAGCCTTTTAATGAATGCTAATATTTGGGAAGAACTGTTTTTCCGTTTTTGTTAAGGGTGGAACACTGACAAAGAAAGAGCCTAGGTTTAGAATTGCTGACACAAACTGCAGTAACATGTTCATAGGTTTCATCAAAAATGCTCCTGCACTTGTAAAAAATAATTATGACTTCCAGAACCACAGAAACAATAACAACACTAATTACTTCAATGAATCCAAAGCCAACTAAACCCATGCTATTAATTTCATCATAACTCTCAAATATGCCAATTTGAACTGATCTCCATTGTACACTCTATAAGCATATTGTTAGCTGCTTGTATTTCCCACGAAAGATACAAGCCCCTTGACTTATAATTTTGTCACAGTATCATATTGGAAACTCACAGGTTTAGATGGCTGAACAATTATATCTTTAATTAATCATTATTTGCTAGCACAGTAATAACTTCAGTCAACTACATAATACATACCTATCTTCAAGTATGGATTGAAAACTGCAAAGCATGTCCTGAAATTTTATGACTTACTAAACCCCCAGGAAACCATAAGGCTTATGCCCTTCAGCCACGTATTGATCCAGACTGACACACCTGTGTGCATCACCCCTGCAAAAGACCACACTGGTTTAAACAGGCACTGTTACAAACAGCAAATGACTACTAAAGAACAAGGTATTCTTCTGTTGAAGGTATTCTAACACTCTACCAGATATTCTTAAAAGTATTGTTCCAGATGGCTTTTAAGACAGTTTTGCATGCACTAATTTGGTTTGTGATTACAGAGATGCTAAACCACTTTGCATAAAGCAGAAAGCTGCCTAACATTAGGATACTTCCAGCCAGTGCCCTCATTTAACAAGTGCACATTCTGAAGAAAAGTGTTACTGAGTAAGCTCTGTAAGGATCTGGCTTGCCATGTAGTTGGGGCTTCTTGGTTTCATGCTGCCAAAATGAAGTTAGACATTTCAAATGCATCCAGTGCTTCTTCAGTGCCATCCTAGGGCATCACTCCTTCAGTTGGCACAGAATAGGATGAATCTTGGCTTCACTGAAGTCAGCAAAAGACTTCACTGAGTCGAGATAGACAGTTGTGAACAGCTGTTTAAATTAGGACAGTCTGCCTTCATAGTAGTACCTTATTCCATAGTATTCTGCGGTGTTCTTTCCACAACAAATTATAGCAAGTAGCTTCAAGTTAAATTCCACTTCAAGAATAAAGAAACTGCAAAAATGCATATTCAGTCTTTATTTTATTAAAACAAGATTGCAAACAAACAAGGAACAAAACCTTTGTTTCTGGGCATGCTCAGAACTATGCTATTACAAATTTTTCTGAAAAACATCAGGAATGCTGTGATTCATAGCGGATAAATCATTAAAGGTAAAAATTCTGGGATTTTAGTTACATTAGTGAGTGAGATACATTTTACTTTTTCAGTCACCAAAACACCAACAGTTGAAACACCTTATTTCCAGTATGAGTTCAGATTACTCTGTTCTCAGGCAGAGTGACCCTAAGAGGCAAAGAAAGGAAGACCACCAAAGAAATCAAGAATCATCATCCTGCTCCTGTTTCCCACTACTCAGTGAAGTAAAGCAGCCACCCAAGCACAGGAGCACAGATCCCAACCTGCCCTCTACACTTCAGATCAGGACACCATCTTCTTGGTACCTGTCACTGATTTACTTCCAAACAGAATATACTGTCCTGTAATTTAGCTCTTTACAATACAAAAAAAATCCAAATAAATGACTGAGGAAAAAAAAAGTGGAAACAATAACTCTGAAATTAAATAAGCAGAAGATACAAAGAAAGAACATCCAGCAACAGCACTGGACAAGTTTATAATATCACTATGTCCTTACAAACTCACATTGTGTCAAATGTCCACTGCAGAGATAGAGAAGCAGATACAAAATTAGAGCATCAAGCAAAAGTATTGCAAAATACATTACCAATGACAAGAACATGAAAACCACAAAAACACATATTCTCATTTGGGCAGCAATTTTGCATGACACTTAAACACAACTTCAAATTAAGTTATAGTCTAATTACAAACAGAACTGCCTCATTTTATCTGAGTCCCAGAGAGCAGTACTTTCATAATACAACTACAAGAACATTGGATGCAAACTTGTCAGAAAGAAAAAGAAAGCAAAAAAATCCTATCAGAAAATTAACTGAAGAACTGCTAGGTGCAAATGTCAGACATTTTAAGTTATGGGGGCTTGCTATTCTACATTTCATTAGCACCTGGCACTGTATGACTCTGGGTCCCACTCATGGTTCACAATACCAGTGAATAATAAAAATCTAGCTGCTCAGAATAAGATAAGTTTTAAAAGTTCGAATGAGTCCTTTTTGTGGGGAGAGGCTCTTTAAAATTATGAGACGTACAAAAGAAAAAAAAAAAGGTCAAAATTGCATAGACATTGAAGAGAAATTATAAAATTTTTCTCAACTATTATAAAATATTCTGGTTCTAACTGCTGCCAATTAGATTCAAAAAACATAAGTATATTCCCCCTTAATGCAGTTATCTTTTCTTGCTTCTCTATATGAAGACATGCAAACATACTGACAAAACACCTTTGTCCACTAACAATTAAAAAAAAGAAAACAAACACAAAAAAGAACAACCAACCAACCAGAAATCAAATGAAAAAACCTCACCCGAAACCAACTAACCCTCCCATGAATTTCAGAAAGTGTTTCAGCTCTCAAGTTTGCCATTTGTGTAGACTTCACAATCATGTTTTGAAGTTTCAGCCACGCTGTTAATGAAACAATGTGCCATTCAATAAGGGCAGCAGAACTGTATTATTTATCTAATAGGAAAGTGTTTATCTATTCCTCAAGACAACAGAAAACTTCCCTTTCCTCCCTCTTGCACATGATATTGAGTGTCTCTGCAATATTTTGTTTTGTGTCTATCTTCACCAATTCTCTTTCCAAAGCAGTTTCTGTATTTACTTCCCATATCACTCTCTCCTCTTTTCCCCAGTAGTCATTGAGCATGCACAGAAGAGGTTTCTGAACACTCAGAAGTGAGGCAGAGAATAACATCCAAACCTACAGTAAATCTTCTGACACTGTCAACCAGAGAAATGTTTCCAGACTTGTACCCCAAATCTTGTTCTAATAAATTGTTAATTTCATACTTTTTTTAATTTTTCTTTTTTTTTAAAGGAAAATATATACCTACTTACACTTTTATTTAAATATAATACAATATTATTCTAAAAAACCTACCCTGACAAGTGGGTCTATTATCAAAAACAAAGCAAAAAAAGACATTGCAGTCTAAAAATATTAGTCATTCTATAGTCCTCAGGATACTTTTATTACTCATGATTTCAAGGAAGAGTGTACTGGAGAAAGACAAGCTTACAACGAATGAGTATGGAGAACAATATTTTGACTCTAAACAAATATACACTAGTGATCTTAAAGTACAATGTGCATTAAAACTTATTCACACACAAAACAATTCATGCTCTTTATGTGTAAAATACTGTGAAAAATAAGATGGAGGAAATTAGGAAAACATTCATGTATCATAAAAATATGTTAGAATGGGGCTTACCTATAGAGTTAAAGCTTTGCTTTAAAACAAACTTTATTTAAAAATCTTCTTTTGCTTTATCTAAAAATTAGCCTTTCTATAAAAACCATTTCTTTAAAACTTTGCTTTAAAAACATCAGTTTTATATTAGACAAAATATTAAATTATACAGGCACAATTAGTTAAGAGGGCTATAAGAACTTAATTATAACCCTTCGTTTTCCAGTGACTTGTAATACAGTCATAAGATTCTGTGTCTACTGACAACCATAGGAAAATTCATCCATAGAAATCAATTTTTATTTAAAAAATAAAATAAATTAAAACAAAACAAAGAAAAAATCTGTCAGACCATATTTGACTTGTAAAGGAACTTACTTTCCAGCTGACCCATGCACATCTTTTATTTATCCTGGGAAATATGCATATACATTAAAAGGATCCCACAAATATTCTTTTTATGATGACAGCTTTTTATTTGCTTCAGATACTGTATATTAAAATAAATAATTTCCAAGTCCATCTTCACCTCAGTCCGAATCAGTGACCCTTGACACTTCAGAAAAGTCAATCAAGAATGGTTTTGTTTGCTGAGGGGAAAATGCACACATACTATGTTCACTGGCAGAAACAGCAGGGTCTGAGCTTTTCCATGTTTTTCTCGTGTTCTGAAAAACATATTGTGTCACTACAGAATGTACAAAGACCTCCAAACTGAAGATTTGAAAACCAAAGTCCCAATTGTGATGATGTTTAATTACGTGCTTAACTTCTTACAAGTGAACAATGAATTTTGGGTTTTAAAGCACAGAGACATCCACAAGACTGAGGTTTATGTCTCCTAAACACATAAAATAAGCTGTCATCATAACTACTGTTAAAAAAAAAAAAAGAAAACAACTAAACAAAAATGCCACGGGGAACTTTTTGCCATAAAACCATAGTAGTTCTATACAGTATCAGTGGCCAAGCATGAATTTCTATGGAATATAATTTTAATTCAACTAAGTATTTTAAACAAATATTTGAACCTTAATACATTTAGATGGATGCTGCTTTAGGTTTATTTAAATATTTTACTGAACATTTAGAAAGAAAGTTTTGACTCTAGTCCATAAAAAGTTAACCAACAGTACACCCAATTAAAGTCAAAAAAGCAGAGGTTGACATTCTAGAACAACCCACTGCTATTTGTTTGCATTATTAGTTTTCAATGCTGCCCACTAAGGAATGTGAAATTCATCTATACACTTAATCAATAGCTATTAAAACCAAACGAAAAAAGCCCAAACCTAAGCCTGTATTTTTTTTGGAATTTGAGATTTCACTTTAGCCACCACCATTTGAACAGTCCCCTAAAGAGACACATTTCCTTACCAGCATGGTCCATTATTGCTTGATGAGAGCCCACAGTGACTTTTTGTCCAAAACAGCAGCTTTGGACATGGTTTCAGAAAAAAAGTCAATACAAAAATGTGTAAAATAGTATTTCAAGAAAGCACTGAATTGATCTGAATTGTATCATACTGTATTAATTTCAATGCCATTCCACAGGCAAGTATATATTATGTGTTGAAGAAGGTGCGCATATACACAAACACAAAATACATACACAGAATTCAGCCCAAACTGATGTATCTTCATTTAATTTCTAGCATAACAACTGAGTCATTTTTTGCACTTTAGAATTATGTGAAAAAATTAAAATAGGCACAATTCATTGACACAGCTTCTAAATTACCTTATTATAGTGCACTGTGACGCACTGATAATACCATAAAACCAATATGATACTATTCATGGTCATTTTGCTGATGTACAGGTGAAGTCTAGTAAATAGGATTCTAAGTGCTTTTAACTCAAATCTACAACTTTTGCAGCTTTACACAGTAGAACAGTGCAATACATTATGTCCCCATATTCCAGGAACAAGAGCTGAGTTTACAGTTGCATTTGTTTCACATTAGACTGGCTTTGCACTTTCTGGAGCTCTGGCACTTCAACTGCGTTGTCTGTGACCTCCTTTTTTACCCCTTCCTTTTTCCAGGTGCTGGAAAAAGTTCTTTTGGTAGCTAGCTCTCACCTGGTAGAACAAGACAGTTTCGAAGTAATGGTACAGCAGTTGCTCTTCTAGAGGGTCGGTTCACAGTGCTAGGACGACCCCGATCTCCACTTAATTCCCAGTTCCTGACTTTGGAGGAAGCTTGCGCTGGTTTCTTGGGAAAAGATTCTGATGTGACTTTCTGCCTCTTTCCAGGAATCCCTGCTACAACTGTTGAGTTCAAAAAGGCCCTTTTTGGTTTACTCCTCACCTTTAATTTTTTAGCATCAGGCTTTTCTTTCTTAGGGTGCTTTCCCACTGCAGTTTTCCTTGTCTGGCACCTATGGATAGAGAAAGCAGATTTCTGAGCACGAGGATGAAGTTGTCTTCTCATCCCCTCTTTTTGCTGTTTTTTAGTTCTGGAAGTTTGTTTGCCTGTGGTTATTCTGCTTCCTCTCCTCCCGACAGTACACGTGACAGACCTAGATCCTGCAGCCTTTCTGGAAAAACCTGGTTCTTTATTAGTGCCTTCTTTTCTCTTCCATATTGCCTTTGTATTCTCCCTTTCTAGCCACTCCCTCCTAATGGAGGTTAGAGGAGTTTTGGTAACTCTATTAAATGGAATTAATCTACAATCTCCTTCTACCACAGAGTTCAAAGGTGAAATGATCAGGTGTTTAAAAGAGTTCTCTGAGTGACCAGATCCGAGACAATCTGTTCGTTCTGTGGAAACAGAAGATCCATCTGCCTTTTGACTTGAGGCTGCATCATTCCCTTTATCTGGATCTGTCAGGAAAGATGCTGAAGATGAACTATAGAAGTCTGACCAATTGAGTGACTTTGATGGCATGCTTTCCCTCTGTGCATCAGCTGCTTTCCTTGTGTTTGTATCAAAGCTGAGACTTCTGAAAAGCTGTCGAACATGGGAGGGCTTTTTGACCTTTTCTCCAACTGTACTCTTCGGAGGTGTTTTCAGAATTCGATTTGTCAATGGGTCATAATACTTGAAAGAACACTGTTTGTATTTATACCTCACAGAGTCCTTGCTACCCGTGGAGTTACGATTTTTCCTCATTTTGGAAGTATCTGTAGGTTTACCTTTACACTGTTTTACCTCTGGACATGAGAGCACATACACCACAGTCTTGGGCTGTACAGGACTCATGATCTTGCTATAGGACTCTGGAAGTTTAAGGGCACATAGTCTAGTTTTCATGTTCGGAGTTTTTTCATTCTCCAACCACGCGATGCTTGCTTTCTGATCAGCTGGATCAGATTCTCTTCTAGACATTTTCCTTTTTGCTACTGGGTAGTTCAGTAGACTTGTTTGGGTGCCATGGCTGACTTTAACCACTTGGCATCTTGAAGCCAGGCGCCATGTCCTTTTCCTGGGCGTTTTAAGAATCTGTGGGTTGCATAGCGTATCTGAGGCTAAAGACGGGTTATCACAATCAGAGCCACCACTTAGAGCATCATTAACTTTGGGCAGTGCTTTAACTGATGCACTTTCTGTTCTATTACCCTCAATAATATTGATCCTTTTTTCATCCTTCTGCTTTTTTTTCTTCAGTCTCTTGCCTGTACAGTTGGCTGACGATTCACTGTCAAAGTAGCAGCGAAAACGACCCTCCCTGAACTCACGCACAAGTTCTTCAATTTTTATATCATCTTCATACATTATTTGAGACCAAGTCTTTCCCACAAAAGAAGGAGGCACATGAGGCAGAGCTGGAAGAACTGGTTCTTCAGTATGAACTACAACATCCTGTTTCCCTGCTTCTGTTTTCTCTACTGACTCAGTTTTTAAAACAGAAGAGAGTTGTGTTCCATAGTCTTTATCTTGCAAACTTACTTTGACCTCTTTCAGAAATTCTATATCTTTTATAGCTGCCTTGGGTAAGTCTGTTCCTGCTTGCACTGGTGCATCACAGTCAAAACTCATTTCAGAGCCCTCTAAATTAGTGTGGTCCAGAAGTGATGAAAAAGTTAGACAGGGATTATTCTCTTCTTTGAAACAAACTTCTTCAGATGTAGTTTCATGGCAATATTTCAAAATTACATCTTCAATAGTTTCATCCACTGAACTTTCATCACCTCTGTTTGTCTTTATGTTTTTGCATCTTGCTAACTGTGGGGATGTCCCAAGATCTAGGGAGCTGCTGATCCCCACAGTATCCCTGAGATGGAGATCGGACACTGAAGTTTCATCCTGAGTTTGTAAACTATCTCGCTTCGAGGGAGATTGACCTGAGGTAATAAATAAAGAATCGCTGTGGCTGCATGTAGGATTCTGATGAGAAACTGAAGGGCGTTTTGGGTGAACCAGTGCTGGAGCAGGATTCAAGCATGGGTTCAGTAACACATCACTCTTGCAGACCTTTATTGCTCTTTCATCACATTCACTATGCGGAGACAGATTTGATGCTGACAAATCCCTAACATTTTTTCCTGTTTTATGATTAACAGAAGAACTGTGGATTATAGGACTGATGGAAAATTGCTGAGGTACAGGGCTCGCAGCTGTAAACTGACCTTCATGGCTATGATTTGCAATTTGAGCATTTTTCGGAGTAACCCGTTTCTTATCACTACAAATGCCAACAGACTGCTGGGATATTCCTGGAACACGTTCCTGGCCTCTTCCTAGTTTTTGAAAAACTGCTTGTGTTACAAAAGTTTTCTTCACGCGCTCAGGAGACAGGCATGGAGCAGAAGAGTGTATTTCACCAATGGACTCCGGGTCTTTGCTGGAAATATCCTGTTTGTCACTGTTCCTCTTTTTCTGAATCTTTTCTGGGGACAGGCAAGAAATTCTAGGAGCCTCCAGAGTGATGGGGAGTGGCATGTCATCATATGTTGGTCTAAAGGAGAGGGAAAAAAACCCAGCCTATATAAATACTGTAAATACACTTAAGATTATTCAAACAATAGCAGTGCATGGGGTTTTTAAGAGTAGTGACTTAGAGTGCATCACTTCTAGTGAACAATTTCAAGTTACCAACTCTGCTATGTTAGCAGAGATACTGAATTTTAAAAAAATATGGAGAGGGAAGGGGTAATGTTCCACAAAGCTAATTTTGGGCATTAGTCTGTTACCTTCTTCATGCAACCATCAATTAGGAATGGCCAAACACAGATTATGATAATTTTATAAATACAGCAAAACAAAAAAACATATACATATTCACTTTGTTTGCAGTTGTAGCTTATAAAGAGTGTATTTCACTGGTCATACTACCATTAATTAAAATTGAGAAATTGAAAAAATTCTTTTGTAGAGAAGTGGAACATAATACTACACAGTATAAAACCTCCATTGAGTATAAATACCCTTTTCCCTACAAAACGTGGCTGCCTGACAGGAACCCTGCACATGTTGCCAAGGAATTCCATGCTTACTGTTTCTCACAGACATACCAAAGCTTCTGACTCACTTCTATAAGAAGCCAAGTTATGATTGTTCAGCCTCATTGTGACAACGGATTTTTATATATGCTGTAACCACGAGTTCTGTATTTGGGACTGTCTCAAATACAAGGGTTATTGCAGAATTAACTGACAGATTAGGACTATTTCTGTTATGCAATACAGGAACTCACAAGGCCTCAATGTGTAGCAGTTGGGCAAATCCAATGAAAGTAATATTAAAAATAAGTAAATATAACTGAAGAGGAGAATGCTATGTTTCATTTGAAAGTTATAACCAGACCTTGTGAGACCCAAATGGATGCTCACTGTAATACATGGCAGACATCAGCTAACAGGAGTATCATGAATAAATTTCACTGTACAGTAATTTTCCTTAGTTATATAACTCAGAGCACACACAGCTAAGGGTTATAGGACTGATTCAGCGACAGAAACTTTGTAAAATAAAACATTAAAAAAGAGGATTATTTCTATTAATATATGAATGCAAAGTAATCAAATACTTTGGCTGATCAAACAATGCCTGTCAGCTGAACTGCCGTGCCCTACTGCTGCATGAATTCTTGGCCATCTAAGCTCTGACACAGGACCTAAGGGGAAGGCCAAAGGCAGTAGCAATAATCCTTTAACTTTCTCACTTCAGAGTTCTTGAATCTTTGTGCAAAACACCTGGCATCTGGACATCGCTGACTCAATATAGAACTACATGGATTTTGATATGGATAAACTACAAATTCCTAGGTTCTAGCTCAGTTAACAGCCTACATCCGCTTTTCAAAAATGACTTATAAGCAAATGTCTCTGGGATCAAGGAAACAGAACGTGTTTTATAAAGCTAGGAACTTCTGACAGTTTTGCTACAAAATTACGCCCAAAAGTAGAGATTTATTCTCTTAAATGCTTAGTATTATTTCTTTATGTAAAAAACATTTATACACAAAGAGTTTGGAGGAAGGAATGATTTGGTCGTTTGTGTGTGTCTGGTTTTGTTCTGGTTTGTTTTGTTTACTGGGGGAGGGACAGACCAACAATATCCTTTGAAATTCAGTATAAGGCAAAGTTCTGACGAATTTTTCCTTTTTCCACATAACTACTTGGTATACTGGTTCTGCAAAACAAATCAAGTCTTACAAATATTTCCATAATATTTTAAAACAACACTCTAAAGATCCCTTGTGTGAATTCAGCTAAATAGTAAAACCAGGTATTTAAAGAACTGAGTGGAAACTGTCAATTCAAGTGTTATAATGTGAGAAAGAAGAGAATCCAATTCTTACCTCAGATGTCAGTAAAGACCATGACTTTTTTTTCAGAGCAGGACCACAACATAAATCTATTCATGCTTTCTTTTCCATCTTTGCTTTTCTTCCTCCAAACTCTGTCTAGATTTGCTTTTCTTCCTCCAACTTCATCTAGATTTTGTACATAATTTTTCTCATTCCATTCCTTCTTCCAACAACTTAGAGGAACATGGGTAGCTTGTTTTTCCTAGTTAGTAGGTTCGTTCACCAAAGGAATAACCTTGGATTAGTGATACCTCAAGAGAGGGCTTTTTTTCATTTGGATGTTGCCTTAAAGTGAATCCTATATTTTTTCCAAGGCACAAAACTGTGGATGTTCTTAAGAGAGTGGGATTGAATTTATTTATTGAAGATGGAAGGATTAATTTATTTATTTGCAATGATGTGTATATGCCCTGGGGTAATTTGGCACAGACATGCATATTACCTTATTCTGTCACACCCCTGATAGTATCAGTATTGCTGCTTTCAGACAAAACACCCTCCTTCTTGTTTGTCAGTTGTATATTAAGATACGCTGTACTAGAATCAAACCAGGATTTTTGTCTGCCTTGCAAAACATAGCAAATGAAGAATGAGATTTAATTGATTTTCCTTCATCTACAGAGAAAAACTTAACAGACTGACCCTCTTATCACTCTTAAAACATGCACATGATAAATAAAGAGAACATTTTTCAAAATATTAGCATTAATTGGCCAATTACTGTAATTCAAGTATTAACTGAACATGTGAACTGCAAGGATAATGATAAAATAGACATGTAAATATTTACCTGAAATTATCCACAAACAACAAAAAAATTAACCCTTTCAAAACATACCATAAAGTATACTGCTAAATACATATAAAATGCCCAGAGCTACAGTATTTATAATTAAATACATAAAGCTCAAATTATAAGAATTTGTAAATGCATGTGAGACTGTACAGTCTGTCACTATACCTGCTGACCTATATATTTGGCCTTTTTTTTCAGGTCTTCACATTTAAAAACTATCAGTGGTGTTGTCTCAAATCCTCAAGTAGTGAAAACGTTTAAGAGTGCAGAGACAACACAAAAGCAATATACTTGCGTGACATTCATATAAATACACTTCTTCCTAAATGGTCTTCATTGGAAACGTTTCACCTCAAAGGGGCAAAATTTACTGCTCAGCAGTGTAACAGAAATAGGAATTTGTAATACATGCAATCTAACAACACACACTTGAAAAAAAAAAGCCACGTGCATTATACCTGTTGTCATGGTATCTGTGAGGATGATGCTGTAAAACATCCTGCAGGAAACGCTCCATCAAGCTACTGGTACCCATGCGATTCCTACAGTAGGTGGTAAAATGTCTGTGCTGGGAGCTGAAAACATGCTGGTGAAAGATAAAACAGATGATTAGTCTAATACTACTGTAAACACACTAGCCTGTTCCTAAAAATTACTTTCTGGGTTAACATTACACCACTGCTATGAAACTATCTAAATAAAGAGAAAAATCTTCAGCCTTTTCACATTTAAAGCCTTGACTGATTGAGATTTTTAAGCATTCTTAGGGAATCTCAAATAATACTAAAATGTATGGAAACATCTTCCTGTGTTGGAACTTAAATTAGCAGTTCTGACAAGTGCTGACAAACCTCTTGTTACTAGTACAAATGCTGTCACAAATCTCACAGCTGCTTACAGGTCTCTTAACTAAAACAAATACATTAAATGTATCTATAAATGACTGCTAAAATATTCTTGAACTTAATATGAGTAAATATCCTATAATTCACTCTAATTGACGAGAATTTTCATAAGGAGAGAAGATTAAATAGGCTTTTACTTTCTAATTTAAGAAGTCTAAAAGACAGGAGACAGAGCTAAAGAACAGAAAATAGTTGATCAAATGTCCTCAGCCTTGATATGTAACATATTACTATAACCCTAATAATTTACAATATAGAGATCTCAAGAATACAGAAACAAATGCAGTGGATGCAATGCACAGCAGTGTGCCACTTCAAAAAAGCAGACGGCAGCACCCATCTTTTTAACAAGTAACAGGTAAGAAGGGTATCTTATTCTCTGTGTGTACATTTTGCAATTCAGACTGCTTATTTTTCACTCAGTGTTGGTTGTTCAGTGTAGAGACTGATATTTTATAAGCTGATAAAGCCTTTTGGTACTACTTGGTACCTGTTGCTGAACTTTGCAGAGGCCATCTCACCTGTTCCAGATTACTGTAGTGTACATGGCAGCAGTTGCAGTATCCTTGTCTACTTCGCACAGTGGATACTCCAGGCCAAGCATGTTCTTGCCCTCTTGTGTGTGAACTGAAAGTAGTAGGTAATATCACCAAGACATGCTGGGTTATTAAATTTCCTTAACATGGAAATTCTAAACACTATCTTACTACAGAGATGGAACAAACTTGCAAGATAAGCATTTCTATTTCAGAACTGTAATGACAAGTAGGACGATGTATTTTAAAGTATTTCCAAGCAAATTTCACTAGAGAAATATTTCCTTAAATGCAGAACAAAGGATAACAGCTTGAAGGCACAGCTGGCTGAAATCTGAAAAGAACTGTCTCTACAGGAAAAGGCAGAGTCATCTTCTCATTTTCCTATTTGTTAGTATTTTGGGAGGGAAAAAACCAAAAACCAAACCAAAGACACCTCACACTCACACACTAGTTTTGGGCATTATAATGTGCCTTCCCTACGATTTTTAATAGTTTTTGGTATAAGATACAGAGGATCTCCATCACACACTTAATCCATATCTCACTGTCATCAATTACATAAGATAATAGACAAGGATGAAAAGCAGATTATTCCCATTTTCCCTTGGTAAGCAGTAAGCTGGGTACCAGTTAGACTGGCACCTAACTTACCTGCTGCTGCTGCCCTGCTGTAGAGAACCTTCAACCCCACGTCTTTGGATTCCTACAGAAAAACAAAAACAAAACAACAGCCAAAAAATAAACCAACACACACAAAACAAAACACAAAAAGCAGCAGAAAATGAAAATATGGAGAGAATTTAGCTGCAACTAGTTACTTCTCTTACATTTCATTTGTCAAAACTACTATTTTAAAGGAAGATAAAAAGTTTAGCAAGTTCAAGAATCCTTTTGTCCTCAAAGTTCATCCAAGAACTTCACAAAATAAACTTTACTCTTTCATGGCTGAGTGGGAATTTTTCTACTGATTTGACTGGGTTCAAGACTACACAATCTACACTTGTATTGCTACATCCATGGTCGCTGAGATAAACTGTAACATGTTTTAACAGTTTGTAACAGGACAAGACAATTACAGCTACATTCAAACTCTTTAGTTTCAGAATTCACTCCTTCTGTCCAAGTTCTGTAATGGAATTTAGGAAGTCAAATTACACCACTGAAACTACAATGCTTCTACTGCTAGTTATCACATTTTCAAAAAAAAGTAACTGTGACAAAAACATCTACTTTGAACTCCTTACCCTGTGCTGAAGAAGCAGAAGCTTCATCAGAACGTTTGATTCTTTCAAACATCTGTAATATAAAATAAAAGAAACTTAAATTAAAATAGCAATAAATATTATATCTAACAGTGCATGTTACCTTTGCTAGAAAGGGCTAACTTCTGATATAATGAATGAAGTCAAACACTATACTTATGAACACAGCCTAGACTCTGTTGGATTATTAAGCAATAACCTTGTCAAATTCAGTTAATTACTTAATTTCCTAAGTTGCCTTTACAATTAAGACAAGAGATATATGCTGATAAAATCCATACAAGACCTACACCACACAAAATAATTATCCAGGCTGGAAAAGCAATCCTTATTGCTCAAAAGCTCTACAAATCAACTTTGAATCACGCAATTTTTAATTGAAATATGACTTCAGCAACACATGGTTACACACTTTAGGGCATTCAAACTCAAAGGGCTTCCAAGTGTCACACAGTCCTTTTACATTATGGAATGCAAGCATAAAATCTACATACCTTAGACTCACCAGCTTTCTTCATCCACCAAAGCTGACTCCAGACTAGCAAACAATAGATGTTGAACAGGAGGCCATTTGCAGTGCAGGACACTTTTCTTTTTTCATCCCATCTGGAAACAAGAAGTTTAAGAGCCTTTTAAAACAGAGTTAATAATGCATGTTTTCCATGCCCTAAGGCATGTAAATTTTTCTGTACCACTTTGCAAACATGCCAGTCAATAAAACAGATAAATCTTTTTGAAGTCTGCAGTACATCCTTCTTTTTTAATATGGAAGTTGTTTTGACAGTCTTTTCTACACAAATGTTAACTGCTCCTTCTGGAATAACTTTGTTCCTTCTTTCTTCCTCACAGCCCCTATGTATTAAACATTATTGCCATTTTGAGTGCTAGCACTCATGAAATAAAGCATACTGCTACAATAACAGAAAACAAATTCCTCAGTATTAACCAAACTGAAATTAATCTATTTTGAACACTATTTATGAGTGTGCTCAGAAAAACAATGTCTTATTTTCCTTATGCTACATGAACTAGTTAGATAGTGCATAATACCACAGTAGAATTGGTGTTCAAAGCATTTTCGAATTTAATCATTATATACTCAATTAAGCATTATCAGCAGTGCTACAGACAGGAAAATAGAAGGCTACAATAACTTGCACAATCACTGCCACCAGCATCACCGTATCTGCTTCAAAACTCAGGACTTAGCAAGTCTAAGATCTGTTCTTCAGCTACCATTTGTGTAACTATGGGATAACAAAGTTTCAAATCAACCACTTCTACTTTTTATCTTCTATAATCCGTTTTAACAACAATCATTCCTTCCCATTTCTTGCTCTCATATATGCAAAAAAAGTTGCTACTATATGAGGCTACACACCATCAGGCTTGACAAATATGTGATTTGTTATTTGTTTTCTTTAAACTTGTTTTGTTCTTTTCCAGACTATGCACTGCTCACTATAAAATACCTGGGCTGTTATAGCAGTTATGGTCAGAAGGAGTATCACAGTAGCTCAACTTTAAACACACACCCCCCAAGACCTCAGAAAACAATCCACCCAACCAAAACACCAGACTCATTTGCCTCTCCATAGTGTACCAATTCATGTAATAATAGTAAAAATACCCAAATAAGCAAGAAACCTCAGCTGCTTTTATAAGTCTTCTCATCAGGCAACTTAGAAAAGCTTTCTTGATAGATCAGCCCTCCTGTTATGTGTCCTATACATAACCAGGATTCAAAAGCAAGTGAAGGAAAAACACAGAAGACTATCTTTCATGAATGATGTTTTACGTAAAATAACATATTCTATGGGCTTGAAGTCAACTTACCGATTTTTTAAGTCTTACTGTACACATATAATCTTATGATAAAGATAAAAGTGTGGCAAGAGTGAAGCAACCACAGATGAGACTACTACATAAGGCAGTGAGACAGCAGTTCCACAGTCAGCAGGGGCACCACAACCATTCATGCCCATCCACTGCCCCAAAAGGGGATTAAAGCACCTTGATACACAAATGTCCAGTTTCATCTCAGAGCCATCAGGCAGTGGGAACTGCAACGGGTTGGAGAATAACTCCAACAGTCTGTTACTTCCTTATTTCAAGGACTAATTTGAATAGTGGTGTGCTACTGAGAGTTCACTCTGCTCCAAGTACAGTGCACATTTAAACTGAGTTAGAAGCAGAGAAACTTCAAACAGGCCAGGACTATGAAAATAATGATACTGAATTACTCCACTCTGGATCTCCTGTCATCTTTTTACAGTTCAAGGAGATTCAAGGGACCAGATTTTCTCACTGGAGGAGGGTTGTGTTAGCAAAAATTGTAAATGCCCAGCTCTCACTTAGTAACAGACAGAAAAACATCAGAGAAAGATCTTTCAGGGACACTCCTCTCTTGTACAAAGCTCCTAAGAGAGGGAAATCTATACTTTTTATATCAGTTTATAACAACTCTAGTGCACAGGACAAAGAAGTAAGTCTGAACTCAAACCATACACAGCTTGCTTACAATCTGAAGTCAAGCTCAAATCACAAAATAGCAATGTTAAGGAAATCTGTTACGTAGATACCATATCTAATTTACCAAAATCTGGACATCTTAACTGCAATCCTTACTTTTTGAAAACAGAAACTACAGCTCTAAGTCTACAAAGTATTTTTCAGATGTCCAGGCAAAGGCTGCAAAATATTACATTAGGTAAAGATACTTTCCAGTACAGACGACATAAAATGTTGGATTAAAAAAGCAGATTATATCTGTCCAAGATTTAGCTTTGACATTTCATCACCAAAAAACCCTGTGCATTTTAACAAACGTAGAAACAACTGGCTACATACAGAAGTGTTTGATTTGGTAAAGTTTTATCCGGGTTACTTTGGCAGCTGTCTCCAACATCAGTGCTTCATTTTGCTCTTATTGAATTACTCTGCGTAGAGCAGCCAAAGATTGAAAAAAACCTCAGGCAACCGTATTTAACAAGGAAAAACCGTAAAGAGGCAACCAAGAGGCATGAAATGTACACATTAAACAAACAAACAAACAAAAACAGCAGAACCAACCAAAACCAGTGGTTATGACAGTCACCCGCCGCTGAGGGGGAGATGAGGGGAGGGATGAGGGGAGGGACGAGGGAGGGATGAGGGGAGCGCTGAGGCGGCCGCGGGGGCACATCCCGCCCTTCCCATCAGCCGCTCCCGGTTGCCCCCACCCCGTCCCGGTGCCGTCTCACCTACATCATCCCCCGTTAGCTCCTCCGTGCCTTGCTGGGGTCAGGGGGCGCCATCCTCCGCTTCCTGCTCCGGGTCGGCCGGCCGCGCCCCCCGAAGGGAATGGCGGGAACGGCGGTTTTCCCGCGAAGGGAATGGCGGGAAGGGCGGTTTTCCCGCGCAGCCGCTCCCGGNCCGCGCAGCCCCTCCCGGCGCGGAGCGCGCGCCCCGCCCGCCGTGCCGTGCCGTGCCGTGCCGTGCCGTGCCGTGCCGTGCCGTGCCGTGCCGTGCCGTGCCGTGCCGTGCCGTGCCGTGCCGTGCCGTTCCATTCCATTCCATTCCAATCCCTTCCCTTATCAGAGCTCACACGCAGCCCGGAGAGCCTCGGCGCCTCCCGTCCCGCTGCAAAGCTGCCCCACAGCACTGCAGGGCGATGTGTCCTTGTCAGCCCCAGCCGCGGTGTTTCTGGCTGGGAAGTAACCTCTTAGCCAAGTTTCATTCCGACGATTTGTAATAGTTATTTACTCCTTCAAAACATATTACTCCCCGTGCTTGAGAGCAGGCGATAGGGTTTGCCCTTTTTTTTAAATATTCGGCCATTAAAAGTAGCTTGTTTTTCATGGTGTGCCTTCATTAGGTAGGTTTTATCAGCAAGTTACAGCCTGACTGTATCAGCGTTAGTGTTAGATCAGCTTTTCTTATAAGTGGCCTTAAGAATGTGACCTTAGCTCAGGTTCTCTTATTTTCAGCTGCAGGTCTTTGAGCGTTTATCTAATCTCCCGTGGGAAACCAGCTATTGGATATTTCTCTCGTTATGCTGAAGCAGCAGGATTTTTGAAGGAATCTGGGCAGACAAAGTCAACACAACACCCTTATGTGTGAAGACAGGTGCAGATACAGGCTGGGATTGTGCAATGAGGGGAAAACAATCTTGAATGCACCTTAATACCGAAAATGTAAAGCGGCTGCTGTGTGATTATGAAACCATGGCTTAGAAACGTCCACCCACACTCGAAAAGTAATTGAACACAAATCTTAAATGACAGAAGAGCAGGAGAAGGCTTCTCTTTAGGAGGGCTGAATTTAGTTGCTGTTGAATCCTTTTGATATGTGCAGAGGTATGACTGTATCTTTATTGCTGAAAAATAAATACTTATTATAGAACTGAAGTTGCCTGGTGATATTTTGTTGCCTGAGTATAATACTCAGCTTGGAAAAACTGGAACTTTCTGTGGAGAACATTTACATGCATGAAGGCTCAGGCACGTGCCCAAATCGTTGTGTGTCAGCACAGCTGCATTGTTTAAACATATGGCAAACACATACATAGGCATGCTATCTTAGATTTAAATAGTTTAATTTTATGGTGGTTTACAATAGGCTTAGTGAGTTACTGTGGCTCATCTAACCCTTCCCAACTTGTTGAAACAAAGTAAGCTTGGTTACATAGCTGAGGCACTGACGTTTCTTTTCCAGAAGGGCTCATGTAAAACAGAAGTCCTTTTTAGCAAAGAGAAAGCGCTGTACAGTCTGTCTTATAATGCCGTATAACTCAGAATGTTCCTGAATATTTTTTGCAAGGATAAAATATAATATTCTATTTCTTAGACTGTCAGTCAAAGATAGCAGAACTTAGCCTTGTGCTGCTACGTATTTCTTGGCTTTCACCTTTCTGTATTTATGAACTTGAGTTTGCACCTTGATTCAAACTCAGGTCACGTATTGAGAGATATCCTTTACCTCAGTCTACTTTCCCCCCCCCCCGGGAAACTACTCCTCACATAGGTACATGAACACTGAGTAGGGCTGACAAACTCTTTCCCCTTTAAAAATTATTGTCTCTTCTGGTCTAAACCTCAGACATTTTTCTCTTTGCTGGTATCTTCACTTTATTCAGTTTCTATAAACTGCCCCGTACACCTTTCACTGCTTTGCTTCCTACTTTTACTTTGATTTATTATGTTTTTCACTATCCAAATAGAAATTGAAGTTATATCTATTAAAACATTAAGATAAACTGACAAATGCAGACAACAGGTATTTTCCTCGAGTCTGAAATTTATTCCAACAGTGGGGGTCAAATTGGAAAGGCAAAATGTGGTGAAAGAAAATCAAGCTGGTAAAACCAGCTGCAGTAAACTCTTGACAAGTTTGTTGCATACGTACTTTTTAAATTCTGAAGTTATAAGCCTAATTTATCCTTAGCTTGTTGTTTTGGTAAAGTTCTTCAGAGGATCTGAGCTAAGTGTTGACTGACAGCAGCTGAGGTCTGGGCTTTGAGCCAGGCAGAGATTTACTTTTGCCAAATGTTCGCAAAGATGGGTTTTCAGTTCTAGCCTGGATCCTCACAAGCACTGCAGCTTTCAAGGCAGTCTGACTGCACGTGTAGATTTTAGAGAGCTTCACATTCTGAGTAACCTTGGGGAAGAAGGATCTTTTCAACTTTATAGTGGAATGAATGTTCCGTAGTGCCTGGTACTATATTAAAACCATTAATTACTATAAAGTAATTGTTGTCTTTCTCTGAAAAATTTGATGCTGGCCACTGCCCCATATCAGATACCAGACTGATGAAGCAATTACCTGATCCTCTGTGGTATTTCAATTAACCTCATTAACATAAATTCTGTGATATTTAATAAGGGTTTCCAAAGTAAAAGAAAAAAGTTCCTTGCCTGTGTAAAACGCAAGGATAATCTCTTTTCAAAACAGCTTCTTGTTTTCTTTACTCTGCTTTACTCAAACTGCTTGCTGGGTTTGACGGATTGCTATTACACATTGATTTGTCTGTATTAAAAGCATTTTTCTCATTTTTAAATGATAACATTTTTTTTAATAATAATTTAATTTACTTTGGTATGGCATTAGAATCAAATGCAAACCAAAAAGAAAAATAATTCTTAAAATTCTTTTTTTTTTTTTTAAAGAGAGATTTATCTTACAAGAAAGCAATCTAATTATGGGCATTCTACTCACATTCTCATTACTTAAAATGGAACTTTGTTTTTTCATTCTCTACTCAAGGTTTCCTAAATTTTATAATAAGAGCTTTACCTGAGATAGTAATAAAAATTTCCTCATTATGCAGGATATTAGCTTAGCCCCCAAACTTAAAAGATACTCTAAAAGTTGTTCTTTCTATTTCTCATTCTCTTACCAGAACCACCTTCTTAAAATTAAAAGTTGGCACCTTAAATTTTCATCGTAATTGCTTAATCATTTAATAAATTAAGAAGTTGTGTTATAATTGAAACATGGTTGAATAGTGACCAAGAAAGAAATTTCAAATATCTTTTAGAACTGACAGAGTTTCAAAAAGCACTTTTGAAATTTGTGAAACTAGCATTTTCTCCTAAGAATATCATTTTACTTTCTTGTAACCAGGTCTTAAATTTTTAAAATGTTACTTGAAGTACTTCACAGTTTGACTCTTTTTGCAATCTCTTATTAGAAGCAAATCCTCTCCTAGTCCATTTTTTTACTCTTCTTTGGAGGCCATGCTGCTGTTTTCACAGGCTTATGTTGTAAGAGTTTGTAGGGTTTACACATTTTTTTCTACTAAAATGCCTCTCTATATTGTATTTCTGTATACATGTACTTTGGGGAATATAGAAATTTTTATTATGATAGTGCTGAGCAAAATTCTGGAATACACTGATCCCAGAGTGGTTTATTATTCAGAGTGTTTTATTAATTGCTGTTAGAACTGCTGTTGCTGTTCATTTACTGGCAGGTCATCCAGAAGAAGCAGCTGATGAGACAACTCTAAATGTGTCACTTCAAATGATATGGCTACAAAATTTATCCAAATCCAGTTGTTTCAGAAAGTTTCTGCATTATGGGCTACTAAGGATGTTACGTTGCATTTCAAATTCCTACCCCAGTATTGCTGCAATTGTTTTGAATTTCTCTGTTAGCTTAAATCAACATGGT